>JZKD02S1460924.1:0-10896 GCA_000966675.3 Picea glauca
AATACAAAAATAAAAAATAACAATTAATTAACTTAATCTTAAAAAATATATATAATTTAATAAACTAAATTAAATCTTAAAATATAAAATAATAATAATAACAAAATGTTATAAAGATGGATGAACCAATCTCAAAAATAATAATAAAATATGAAACTTAATAAACTAAATTAAAACTTAAATATAAAATAATAATAATAAAACAAAAGTTTATAAAGAGTAATGAGCGACTTACTATATTTTTGGAATTTTTCATGATGATGCTTGTAACAATTATACGTCATACAATGTGCGTAATGTGCGTAAGAGGGACTTGCACTATCAAGGAGGGAGAAGGAACGGGGGCGGAAACGGGAGATTTTGAACCTTCAAAGCTCAATTATGGCGGAACCCGCAACTTCCTTGGGGAACTGGGTTCTATCAAACTGATAGTTTAGTGTTGGCCTCGGAGGTTTCGGACTTTGGTTGGGGTGGTCATTATGGGTATCCCGACTTAGGAGGTGGCTATATTTTTTCATCGGAGTCTAGGTCCTTGCTCTTTGGGAGCTCTGTTTCTTGCTTTGGTGGACTCAAGCATTGGTTCCGGTTTTTTCTTTAGTAACTCTAACCAGTGCAATGGCGGTTAGCGATGTTTTGCTCTTCCTTTTGTCAGGCCTTAGTATTTTATCGGTGGTTATATCCTTGACTTTAGCGATAGGTAATTTCTTCTAAGCTCTATCTGTCAACACGGTGCTTGACTATTGAGCCTTAGCTTCATTGATTAGTGGGACCCTGGTTTTTTGTTTTGTCATTGGTAGTGCGGGACTCTCCATGCCTCGGGTTTTGGTTTAAGAACGTTCCTTAAGAGCTTGTCAAATTCGTTGTCACCTAGCCAAGAGGTGTTCAGTCGAGGTTGGACATTTTGTGGTGAGTCATTTCCCACCAGGGCCTGCTCCATTATGGATGTTGAAGTTAGTGCCCTCATAGGGGCGGTCAACGAAGCCATCTGGAGGAGGGAAGGCCTCTTCTCCTCGTCGGACGCGCTGGGTATTAAGGTGTGCATTAATATCACACAGGGGAGTGAAAAGACATCACTTCTCCCTCCTTTTGTGGTAAAACATAGGAAGCCTTCTGTTGTCCGGCCTTTTGTTGGAGTCGATATGAGACCGTCATTTATCTCTCAGTATGTTATACCTTCTACTGTTACAGCGGAGACGTCGGGTGCTTCGGGGAGGGCGAAGGGAGGTCTAGCCTCGGGTTTGAGTGACAGAGAAAGGAATTATATAGGTTTTGGTAGAACTAAACATTGGATCCCAAACCGAAACAAGAGAAAGTTGATTCTCGGGGAGGACGTCGGTGTCGCGAACATTGTCAGTATGGCACTCTATGTTTTAGTGGGGAGGTTCTTGTATCGTGCTCGGTGCACTCTACCACTGGTAGAGTGGGTACACACTACTTGACTCCCACTGTTGGGTTACCTGCAGGAGATAGTTTATCTGACTAAAGGATGGTTTGGTTTTCGGTTTAAAAAGGCTGAGGATACTACGACCATTTTGGAGAAACCATGGATTTTTTACAGTGCCAGCCTCATGCTAAAGCGCTAGAGGGTGAGTTTTGATCCGACTTTGGACTATTTTCGCTTTAGACATTTCTAGGTTTTACTACCCAGCGTGCCCTTGCATATATGGGATGTAAAGGCCTTAGAGGCTATCAGGAATGCACTTGGAAATTTCATTATGGTGGATGAAGTGGCACTTGCGGCCTCGGATAAAAGGATAGGCAGGGTCCTGGTGGAAATTAACATTCATGTTGGATTTTTGGAGTCCTTAGAAACCTTTTGGAGAAGACACCATTTAGTACAGTCTTTGGACTATTTGGGTATACCTTTTAAGTGGTCTGTGTGTCGTCAGACTGGTCATCTAAGGTGGGATTGTCATGGAATTCATGTGGAGAAGGTCTCTAAGGGGACTATGTTGGATAGGTCTACGTGACAGGAGTCATTGGGAGTGGACTCCGCTCAGCCTAACGTGTCCAGTGATGATGAACTGGTTACTAGCCGGTCGAACACCATCACAGGTAAGTTACAGTATATTTGTCCTACTCTGTACTCTTCTTTATCTTCATGGGAAAGGATGGAGTTGGACTCTTCTAGTCTTTGCGGAGAGGGTGGTGTTATGTTGGTTGCTTCTATTCATGCTCAGGTCTTGCCGATTGATACCACCATTGCACTTGTTCCCTATACTCGAGTTTGGGGGGAACCTCGACCTGACTGTATTGAGGACTCTGGGGATGTTAGGGGTTGTTCCTTAGGTCCAGAGGGGGAGTGTTTATCCTCGACAAAAAATTCATATGTTGGGGTGGATTCTACGCGTGAGACACCTGTGTGTTCTGATGGGTCGGGTGATGATAGTATACTTCCAGGTTGCAGGGAATCAGAGCTGGGGGAGAGTGCCATTGGGGAAGTACTTGAGACTCTGGTCCCCTCCTATAGAGAAGCCCTCACACCGGTTCAGTTACCTACTTATTTGGGGAGGATTGTATTTCATAGACAAGGTCCAGAAGGGGATTCTGATCAGGCAAAGTCCAAAGGGGATTTTCCGGGGAAGGAATATACTTGGTCTAGGGGACTGGGGACTACTCCGGAGGACCACTCCGGATATTATCTTTTTGCAAGAAACATTTCTGGAAGGTAGTAAGGCAAGGGCCTTTATGAATTATTTTCTCCCTACATGGCTATCATGTGTTGTTATCTCTGTTGGAACTTCAGGGGATTTATTAGTGACATGGGATCCTTCAAAGTTTGACATTTCTCCTTTCTTGTGTTATGGTCGTATCTTGTTAACAGATATGTGCCTGGAGCTAAGTTTGTCGATTACCTTGTTGAATGTGTATGGTCCTTGCTTGGATAGAAAATCCTTTTGGGAAAAGGTTGTGGCAAGAGATCTTATGGATCACAAAAATCTTATTTTGGTCGGTGATTTAAACTTCACCTGCGATGTTGGGGAGATGTGGGGAGATTATGCACATGTGGACTCGTTATCGGACTTCTTTAAAGATTTGTTTAATGGTTTCAGATTGGTTGATATTGTTCTAGATGTGATGGTATCGACCTGGAGGAATGGCAGAGGGGGATCTACGGGTATATCAAAAAGATTGGATAGGGTTTTTGTGGCCGAAGATCTCATTGGCAATGTTAGCAGGTGCAAATCATGGGTGGATTTCCCCTATCTATCAAACCATGCTCTTGTTTTTTTAAGATTAGATCGTTATCAATTACCGATGGCTTATCCGTTCAAATTCAATGCTAGTTGGTTATGTGAGATTGAAGTTGCAACATTAGTTAGCGAAGTCTGGAAGGACCCTGCTTTTCTAGTGGAAAGAGATGTACAACAGAGATTGGTTCAAAAGTTGAAGACCTTAAAAGTTCGTTTAAAAGAGTGGGTTAAACTCTACAATTTAAAATGTGAAGAAATATTAAGTTGTATTGAGGGGCTCTTAAAAGATCATCTACAGGAAGTGACACTGAAGGATCGAAGCAGAGATAGGGATACTCAGATCAAACTTTTGGAGGAAGAACGAGAAAAAATACTTCTTGCAAAGGAAGAAAAGTGGCATCTTAGAAGCAGAGCTATCTGGATTAAGAGTGGGGATAAAAACACGAAATTCTTCCATGCTTTTGCGAGTCACAGAAGAAACAAGAATCACATATGGGAAATTAGCAATGAAAGAGGAGAAATCCATACTGGGCAGGAAGCTATAAAAAAAGAAGAGGTCAAGTACTTTAAAAACGTCTACTATGAATCATATTGTGTAGTTATAAATGAACAAGTTGATACTGCAAGTCTTTATGGACGTGTTGTAAAGGATGATGAAGCAACGCTTATAAATGGCTCATTGATCCAGATTATTTTCGGCACGAAATGAGAGAGGAGATATAATAAAGAAATATACAGAGATATCTTGGATATCCAATAATATAACAGAAATGTATCAGAAATGCAACCATAAACACAGAGATACAGTTATACACGATTTTTATTAATGAGCGAAAATGTACAAAGACTGTAAAATTACAGAGTGAAAGACTCACTAGAATGGTGGCAGCTTATCTCTGAGAAGAGATGTGACAGTTACTTGCATTCACAAGAAGATGATTTTACAATGAGGCTCCAAATGCATTTTTATCATAAAGAGAATTCAAAACCCTAACCTCGAAAGATGAAAAGCCAACAGTTTTGTGGACCTCGTTTTGGGTAGTTTGGTGTATCAACTTCCCGGGGGCATAACTTTGGCATATGATCTTCGTTTGGGGCGCACGATAGCTCATTGGAAAGGTATCATCAAGGAGATTCATTTTGGGGGCTCAATCAAAACCTTTGGCTATCATTGAGAAGCTCGATCTCGAAAAACCTTCATTTAGGCCCTCAAAATGGCCATGGAAGTTAAAAACTGCTAAAAATAGTAAATTGCCAAAATTATCAGAAAATTGTTTTGAGCCAGTTGGAAGAGGTGGGTGGCCACCGATATCCACTCGGATAAATCCTCCCTCCTTAGGAAGTAATGGTCTCCATTGCATTGAGTTCCTAGAGGAGAGGGGAAAATGATTGAATCTTGGTGCATTGTTTGCCTTGCTGGAGATGTTGCGTTGTGGAAGGCTGTCATGAACCTGTTATTGGCGGGGTTGAATCAGTTCAACCAGTTGGGTTACATGAGATGTCTAGGTGCAAAAGGAATCTTTGCGCTTTGCTACATTATTGTCGACCTACTTCTGTTGGATAGAAGGTGCTTGGGTCGACGCTGTAGTGGTTGCAGTATCCTTATGTTTACCTTTTGAACAGATTGTGAAGAAGCTTAATTTTGTAGTATGAGATACTACCTTGCGACATTGTTTAGGTGGAACAATAGTTGGAACTACCTCTGGTGTCCTGTAGAGATGACCCCTAAGAGTAACAATGACACTACGTGGTCAAGACTCATAGATAGCATGGTGCTTCCACATATATGGCTGGCCCAAGAGAACATCACATACATCAAGCGGGGCAACATCACATAATACCTCATCCTTGAAGGGTTGGATGTCGTATGACAATCAACACTGTTGGCTGACACGAAGATCTCGTCCCTGGCGAAGCCACCTGAAGTTGTATGGTTGTGGATGTGGTGTTGTCGACGATCTCAACTATTTGACGACCTCTGTTGAGATGAGGTTCTTCTGGCTTCCGCTATCAACAATAAAATGCAGCAGGGTCCCCTTCACCCACATCTGTGAATGAAAAAGGCACTCCCCCTCTTCAGGATCGGTGGGTTCTTCTGGTTGAATTGTTGTGGTCGCGACAATAGCAGTGGGGTCTACGTTGATGATCTTTCTTCTATAAATATTTTATGAATCAGATTTTGAATCAGGGTTCGGCTCCTTGTCTTTGATGTCGGCCACCAATGATTATTTTGAGTGACATTCATCGGTGTTGTGCCAGGGGATTTGTCGAAATCACACCATTTTCTGGTGTCCTTCTTCGTCTTTCCGTGACCCATCTTTTCTTGTGGCTTGGACTGGTTTTTGAGAGGNCTGGTCCTCATAGTTGCCAACAGGATAATATTGTTCCTTTACCGCATCCACAAAAAAATCTCAAGTGGGCTCGACCCCATATATTCTAGACTCCTCTGTGGAATTTTTCTCCCGGTAATTTTCCCACCAATGTTTGACATGGGGGAGAACCTTAAGGAGTGTGAAGGTGATCTTTTCCCTGTCGGAGAAATTATGAACAAAGAAATAACCTTCTAGCAAATTTAACCATTTTTCTAAGGCATCTGCATCTATCTGTCCTTCAAATATGAGAATATCAAAATTAATTTGTACCTTGAAAGGCGAGGTGCCTCCAAAGTGGTCGCTTAATAAAGACGTGTATGTTGTTATCGGTAGGCGTTGAAGGATGTGGGCAAAATTCTCCATCATTTCGTCCCTCTATCACATGAGAGGTTGCTCAAGCAACAAATTAATAGAATCGCATGCCCTGTTGTTTTTCTTTTCTTCTGCCATGGAGGGTTTCTTGGGTGTGCGAGAGAGATTTTCCTCAAGAGAGACAAGCTTGAGACCCAACTTGCTATACTCGGACCTTGTTGGGGACGTGCACTGAAAAACGATCAAGAGCAGCCTACTCTGATACCACTGATCTGGATTATTTTTGGCACGAAATGGGAGAGGGGATATAATAAAGAAATATACAGAGATATCTTGGATATCCAATAATATAATAGAAATGTATCAGAGATGCAACCACAAGCACAAAGATACAATAATACACGATTTCTATTAATGAGCGAAAATGTACAAAGACTGTAAAATTACAGAGTGAAAGACTCGCTAGAATGGTGGCAGCTTATCTCTGAGAAGATATGTGACGGCTACTTGCACTCACAAGAAGATGATTTTACAATGAGGCTCCAAAGACCTTTTTATCATGAAGAGAATCCAAAATCCTAACCCCGGAAGATGAAAAGCCAACAATTTTGTGGACCTCGTTTTGGGTAGTTTGGTGTATCAACTTCCCGGGGGTGTAACTTTGGCATACGATCTTTGTTTGGGGCGCACGATAGCTCGTTGGAAAGGTATCGTCGAGGAGATTCATTTTCAGGGCTCAATTAGAGCCTTAAGCTATCATTGAAAAGATCAATCTCGAAAAACTTTCATTTAGGCCCTCAAAATGGCCTCGGAAGTTAAAAACTGCTAAAAATAATAAATTGCCAAAATCATCAGAAAATTGTTTTGAGCGAGTAGGAAGAGGTGGGTGGCCATCGATATCCACCTGGATCAGACGTGCATGAAGATGGAACTATTGGAGGTGCTCAAGTCCTTTGTCAAAGACAAGAGCCCATGGCCCGACAGTTGGACTGTGGAGTTATTTTCATATTTCTTTGAATTGGTTAGTGATGATCTATTGGAGGTGGTGGAGGATTCTAGGACCAGGGGTACAGTGAATAAGGATTTAAATGCAAATCTTTTAACACTTATCCCAAAAGTAAATAATCCAAAGTCCTTTGGTGATTATAGACCTATAGCCCTGTGTAATTTATGTTATAAGATTATATCCAAGATCATCGCAAACAGGATAAAGACTTTATTATCTCACTCATTGTCGGAGGAATAATTAGGTTTCCTGAAAGGCAAATAGATCTTGGATGCGATAGGCACAACTCATGAATGCTTGCATAGTATTAAGGTTAAAAAGTCAAAAGCCTTAGTTTTAAAATTGGATCTAAAAAAAGATTATGACTGTATTAGTTGGGATTTTTTACGATTGACTTTAATTCAATCAGGCTTTAATATCCATTTCACAAATTGGATCTTAAGTTGTGTGACCAGTGCAAACTTCTATGTCCTCATTAATGGAGAGTCTTCACATTTATTTCAGAGTGGAAGAGGGTTGCGACAAGGTTTCCCATTATCACCTTTGCTTTTCATTCTTGTCATGGAAGGACTTAGCTTGTTGCTAAAGAAGGGAAAGGAGGAAGGGAAATTGTCAGGGGTTAAGGTTTCCAAATTAGTTGAGATCTTGCATCTTTTTTTTGTTGATGATGTGCTTATTATGACAAAAGAGAAAACAAAAGAGTGGTTGGAGGTTAAAAAGATTTTATTGTTATTCTGTAGTGCCTCAGGATTGTTAATCAACTGGTCAAAGTCTATTTTTTACTATGCTAGAATCCACAGAGAGACTTTAGGTTTCTTTAAGAATATCTTTCCTCACACTTTTGAGGATATTGCTAAGGGATTTAGATATATGGGATATTTCTTGAAGGTCGATGCATATAGGACTGTGGATTGGAAGTGGCTCCTTACAAAGATTGAAACAATGATTGGGGTGTGGTATAATAGATGGTTGTCGTTGGGTGGTTGCTTCACATTGATTAAATCTGTACTTGAAGGGCAACCGGTCTACTAGATGGCATTGGTGGCCATTCCACATTCAATTCTAGAAAAGATAAGAAAACTTAAGTTCAGTTTTCTTTGGTCGGGAGATGGTGGGAAAAAGAATATGCACCTTTGTAGTTGGGATATGATAGCAAGACCCAAACATCTGGGACGTTGGGGAATAAGAAATATTTTTCTCATCAATAGTGCTTTTTTACTGCAAATTCCTTGTGGAGAGGTTTGATGAAAAAGGGCATCTGGAACAAGGTGTTAAAAGATAAGTATTTCCCTCACTGTTCAGTAAACACTTGGTTCAGAACAGCCCATGCTATAGCGCCATCTGCATTCCATACTTGGAAGAACCTTTTGAAGTCCTGGTATTTGATTACCCACTGGCTTAGCTGGAGGTCGGGGTCGGGTCATTCAGTTTTACTCGAATTGGACTATATCTTAGGTCTGGGGTCGTCTTCCTTCTTATCACGCCCTCTTATTTCTGAACTAAATAGAAACAATTTGTATTATCTCTACCATGCTGTAGGTGAAGGTAGAATAGGTTGTATATCCGATCCTTGGAAAACTAGTGAGGAGATTGGCCTAAGTGGGATTGAAGTAGTGGAATGGGATGTCTATTGCAAGGATTCGGCGAGTGCGAGGGTGCAGTTATATAATACAAAAGACTTGTTCATTTGGAGTGGGGGTGATGACTCAAGCAATATTACTGTGAAAAATATTTATTGTGCCCTTGCAAAAAAGAAGTGGCGGGTAAATTTTGGGGGATGGCGTGAACACTTGTGGAAGTGGGATTTGGCACTAAAAATAAAAAATTTTACTTGGTTGGCCATTGAAAATAAAATATTGACCTGGGATACTCTGCAAAGAAAAGGGTGGGTAGGACCAAACATATGCCATATGTGTTCTAAAGAGGAGGAATCAGGATATCACTTGTTTGTTTCTTGTAGTTTCAGTAAAGAAGTTTGGATGAGGATAAAAAAAAGAGCTAAATATTCAATCTGTTTGGGAAGGAAGCACTCTAGAAAGGTGTTTTGATTTTTGGGATAGAAAGGAGGCTCTGTACTCTACTCTTCCTTCTACACTTTGTTGGTTTGTGTGGATGGCACAGGACAAAAAAATCTTTGGAGGTAATTGTTCTCCTCTGTCAGTTGTCTACAAAATATGTGCAAACTTATCCACTCGTCCACAATTATTGAAGAAGTCTGGAACTCGATCAGTTCAAAACCCTTGTTTTATTAACCATATAGTGAGTTGGTTTGATGGAGCTGCTCAACAAGATGGTAATAAGTGTGGGGTTGGGGGTTTGATAAAAATCAATGCAAATTCAGTTTATAAGTGGACTTTTAATTGTGGCACTGGGACAAACACAAGGGCGAAATTGCTTGGAGCGTGGGCGACTCATATCTTGGCTGTGCAGCTGAATATTGAAGCTATTCAGGTAATTGGAGACTCAAAGGTTGTTATTGATTAGTTGAAGGATAGAGGAAAGTTGGAGATTGCTTCCTTGTTGGGATGGATGGATAGAATCAACAAGCTTAAAAAATCATTCAGGGAGATCAATTACACTCATGTCTACAAAGAGCTAAATAAAGAAGCAGATCTGCTCTCAAAAAAGGCTATGACGAAGAATGAAGGACATATTGACTACAGTCTGTGGATAGATGGGAATGAGGGCCTTCCTCTTGTTTTTAAACTATATTAGTAGTTAGTTTCCTTTTGGTCAATGTTGTAACAAATATTGAAATTTTGGCTTTCGGTCACTTAGGAGAATGAATGGAAGCATTGGCAGTAGAACGACCACATACACTGAGCATTAAGCCACATGGAGAAAAAGCTCATGAGGCCATTTTTTTTTTTTTTTTTTTGTCGTTGGGGATTTGGCCGATGTAGATATTTTAATAACTACAACCCTAATCCCCAAATTCACTAAAGTATTAAAGGATAAGCCGGGTCAAATAAAGATTAAGAAAGATTAACGTTAATAAATCCCATCACAATTTCGCGATTTGAGATTTCTCGCGTCAAGTATTATCGAAGTCTCGACACTTAAATTCATGAAAGGTTAAAGATTAATTGCTAATCGTGATCAATTAAGAGATTAAAACAAATGATTATCGTCTAATTAATCTCATTGCGACTTCGCGATTCGGGATTCCTTGCATGTCATAACTCTTGAGGACATGATACTCGAAACCCGAAGGCCCGAAAGAGTGCAATGTAAAATCTGAAATCTATTTCAAGGATTTAGCCATCGGGGATTTGGCCGATGTGAAGATTTTAATAACCACTGCTTTGTTTCCCCGAATCTCGAAAACTTGAAATCGGTTCTCTAGTCATAAGCAAAACTGCTTTAGAAAAATGCAATTTTCTCAGCCGTGGAGAGGTCATTTTTCACGTTCGAATAGTCGATCGACATCTACAAATCCTAAGCTATCCATTGGTGTCTTCAGAATTTCATTTTGAGCTTGGTAAGGTAGTCAAAAGTCCCCCGAAAAATGAGGTTTGTTTTCAGAAATATGGCGTTTTTGCTATGTTGAGTCATCATTTTCAAATGAGGATTCTGAGTGACTAGAGTATCATTTTGAGAAATGGTTGGAGAATTTTGTGCCTAACACATTAGATATCATTAGCCTCTTTCAGTTTTCCTACAGGTGTCACATATTGGGAGAATCGAATCCATCTTCGAGCCTTAATTTTCGGATTTCATATTTTCCTATTTTGACACATGTTTGTTAAATGCAGATTTGGGAAAAGTGAAAAGGGGTCTCAGGGAACTGAGAGAGGTTTTTGCTCAGAATAAACAGATGCACAAAATCCTCTTTCAGTTTATACACAGATGTTGCGATTCGAGAGATACAGAGCCATAGCCGCAGCCCTAGTTTTTGGCAGTTTGGCCCATTTTCTATGGCAGAAAGTTTCAAGAATTGGTTGTAACTGTTGTTATCTTTTAGATTAGAGAGGATTTCGACCTCAATAGATATATGAGGCATATTTGTAAA
>JZKD02S1460935.1:0-10896 GCA_000966675.3 Picea glauca
TGTTATGACTTGAGATCCTTGGAGGGTGTGTTCATTTGTCTTTGCAGGACCTAGTTGGTGGACAGTTTTGGGAGAACAAGCCTAGCTTGGGATTCCATGGGGCTACAAGCCCACAGGTTGGATGTCAAGGGCCCGCATTCCAGATGAGAGAGATCATACTTGGATGGCCTTGATGATGACTTGGATGACCTAGCCCACCCCTTACTTGACGTCATGATTTTGGGGGCTAGGGCATGGTGGTGAGGTGCCACTCTTTAACACATGGACGTTTGAGGAGGAAAAGGGTATTCACCATGATGAGAGTGCTTAGATGCTTGACATGTGGCCTTTGGAGGCCTATCCATGCTTCTCCAACACCAACGACTTCCTCAAAGTGGCAAAACGTTCCCTAAAGGGGTGACGTCCTCCTAAATTATGGTTTTATTTGTGCAAAAAGTGAAATTTTAAGTGAATTGTTTAGTATTACTTTGTTAAGGGGGAAATATTAGCGTTGTTGACCCTTAATCTTGTGTTTTACTCCTTAATTTGTGGACAAGCTATGTTAGCTACATTTTGTATAAATAGAGATCATAAGATCTCATTTTAATCATAACTCTCCCTCTTGTGAGAGGCTTTGTTCTGAAATTTGCGCCACACTTAGCTCTTTTCATCTCTTGTGCACTTGTTTTATGGCTATGTTTATGAAAGGTTGATGGAGGAGCTCTAGCGCTAGCTTTGGATGATGCTTTCTAGCTCTTGTGGTGGATTATCTTGGCATTTTTCTTGATATTGGTATGGTCTTTTACTATTATGCTATCATTGTTTCAAGTCAAGATTGTTATGCTAGGAGCTAGGTGGGAATTATAAGGGCATACACCCCCACCATAGCCTTCATCATTTTATTTGCTTCATCTCATTGATTACACAAGGGCTTGCTAAGAGAAGTATAAGGGCATACACCCTCTTAGCTTAAACCCTAGCCTAGAGAAACTTTCATTGGGAAGTAAAATGGCTTACACCCCCAAGGAGGTAGCTTCTCTTAGCTCCTTTTGACTCCATTAACCCAATAGTAAAGGCACTAGTCATTGATTTGCTGCATTGGAGAAATAAAATATTTGCATTGGGAAACGCGATTTTCAGTCATTTTTACTTCTTGCAAAGTGGATTGTATTCCTTGTGCCTTGGGCACCTCACAGCCACTAGGGTGTTCCCATCTAGGGGCTACTTATTGTTACTGTTACTAAATTGCATCTTCATCCATTAGGGCTGCAGAGACCCTAACTTACTTGCTTGAATAACTCTCTTATCAACCATTGGATTTTGCTCAAAGTTTGCACACTTGTTCTCCTTGGTCCTGTTAGCACTCTGTAAATTTGTTCGGCTGATAAACAAACGACAAAGGTAACTGTTTCAACCAACTTTAGGGTTGGGTACTAGCTTGCTCATCTCAGAGACGGCTCTCGTGTCACTTGATATTTCTTTGGCAATCAATGGCTAGGTTTAGTTTGTGTTGGGGGTTTTTATAAATTTGTTGGCCAAGAAGGGGAGGGACACTTAGGGCTATGGAGTCGAAATTCTGAAAGCGAATGAAAACAATGACTGGCCGGTAGAACTCTCCTGAGGATAAAGGCTTAATGAGGTGATGAATTTGAGTAATAAATTGTATTTATGCAGAGTGTAAGAAGAAGGAGAAAACAAGTAATTGCATCAGAGCATTATTGAAATGAATTCTGAATTAGTTAGGAAGAAAATTACACAGTTTAAATTGCTTAAGTTGAGAGCATCACAAGATGAATTCTGAGCTTTTAACTATCCAATTCAGTGTTACAAGAACCGAACCGGAACCGGTAAAACCGGTCGGTCCAACTGGTTCTTAGCCCCCACCGGTTCGAACCGCCCCATCAAACCGCCCTTGACCGGTTTCATATGGAACCAGTTTTTTTGCCTGAACCGACCGGTTTTGTGAAGATGACCCGTGACCGGAAAAGGTAGGAGGAATTTAGATTTTTTTAAAAATTTAGGGTTGGGATTCACATTTTTTTAAAATTTAAGGTTTTTTTTTTTTAAACTTTGCAAATTTGTGTATAATGGTTTGGATTCACATGGATGCACATGAACATGTATTTGTTTTTCAAAATTTGAATATTTTATGTATTTTTAGTGACCGGTTTATTGATCCGGTTTTTTCCCGGTTCCGGTTCGTTTCTGGTTTTTGGGGTTGAACGATTCAATGACCAATCCGGTTCTGGTAACTTTGATCCAATTTAAACAAAAGAAAGTGCAAACAGAATTAAAGAACATAGGAAATACATACAAGGAGAGGAGACAAAACTCATATCACCACCATTAGAATCTTTTCATAGAGACTTCTAAAGCTTCTGCATATGTATTCAATTCAGCTCCAGAAAATTACAATTGAGTTCAAAACAACTAAAAGGTGCCCTTGCACTTCTGCCAACATTAATACATTCAAAACTTCTAGCATTTATACAATTCGAGTTCCTTTCAATTAGAAACCGATTACAATGGTTGAATTGAAACGTTTCAGCTTCTAAAACTGACTACAATAATTACATTTGACAATTTCGGTATGGGAACCGATTACAATGATTGGTCAAACAAAAACGTTTCATGAACCAACGGTCGATTCCTCTGACTCTTCAGCTTCTGTCTTCGCCATTTGTCCTGTTTTGGTCCTCTGCCGGATCGACCATTCTAATGACACCTGGGCATTATTTGTTGGTTCCCGAAAAATTGCATTTTGTTTTTCCCAGCTGCACTATCTCCTTCCACTGCAAGTCAGAAGGGATCTCGTAGTCCATCATTTCCTTGATTAGGATTTCCTGGTCAATGCAAGAGGCATACGTCATGACTAGCATTCCAACCTTTACTGTCTTGAATTGATTCAAGATCTCAAAATCTGTGATCAAGTATTCCACCAGGTTTGTTCCTTTCAAGTTTTCCTCCAGGATTTCAAACTTGGAGTGATCCATTCTACATTGGGCGAGGTGAGAGTTGTATTCCTCCTGATCATACAATTTTACTTTGCCATCCCAAAATGGTGGGAGGCCTTTGATAAACAACTCTTCAAACAGATCTTTGAATTCCTGTATACTCTGTTCCATCTGTATGGCCTTGGTTTGGATTGATTTAAGCAGGTTATGCTTGGCAATGACTCTCCTGGCCCAAATGATCAACGTAGTCCTATCTTTGACCCTGGTGGTTTGAAGTTCGGTGGTGGGGATGGAATTTAGTAGATTTATAGCATTCTGGTCCCACTTTGAGGGTTTCTTTGCTAGTGTCTCATTTACAACGGTGCACCTGCTTCTGGCTGTGATGGCCATGCTATCTTTGTCATTGATGAAATTCAGGTACACCCTGAACTTGGAAACTTCAACAGCAATATAATCCCAGATGACGTGTTTGGCTCCCTGTAACAGTCCTTTGCCTTTCAACCTTGTTTTCAGCTTGTCTACTCTTTCCTGCAAAGCTTGATTCTCCTTCTGGAACTGAGCCACCCTTTCATCCTTTGTTTTCATCTCTTGCTGCAGCTTCTCTATATTTTCCTTTAGAAATTTGATCTCTCCCTCCTTCAGGCTGACATGTGTCATAGCCTGGACAAATCCTTTAGTGCTTGGCCCAGTTTATGTAGTAGAAGGTACAACCACAACCACCTTTGGTACTTCTGTCTGTCCTTGTGACCATTTTTCCTTTTCTTTCTCCAGTTGTAATACCTTGGCGTTGTAATTCAATGCTTCGTGTCAAAATGTCTCCTTCTCCTTTTCTAGAGAAACCAACTCTGTTGTTTGTGGATGCTCTGTGGCAGACATTTTTAGTTTTTTCTTCAAGCTTTGAATTAACTTGTCTTTCTCTTCTAAGGAGGATTTCACTCCCCGAGGGCCTTCAGATTCTAATCTCTTGACTTGAGTCTGCCAAGCTCCATTGGATGCTTTTTCTTGTCTCAACTGGCCCTCCAACTTAAGTGCATGAGTTTACAGCTTTGAATTCTTCAAGCTCAGACCCAAGTAATCTAAATACAACATGTCACTAGTGTTCCTGTAGAAATTCACCTTGTCTGGAGCACTGATGTTGTGATAATGCAGCTTAACCTCAGACACTTTATCCTCATCTGCAACTGCTATGTTGAGTGTCCTCTTCTCTACATCCCTGACTGTGAACAGAGAAGACTTGTGTTGAGAAATCCTTTCTACTTCAGGGATCAACTCTCTTATTTCACTCATGGCCAAGTTTCCTTTCTCAGCATATTGCCTTGCCACGTCTTCTTTAGATTGATAGGCTGCTCCAGGTGCCTTATCAAAGATGTGTTTTTTGCTACTGAAAGCTCTTGAGCTGCTTTCACATTGGAGCATGCTTCTTTTACCAGCTTCTTCATTTCTGGTGCCACTCTCCACCATATCCATACTTGCTCTTTAGGCTCCTCTTCCTCCAGATCCACTATCTGTGGGGATTGTGTGATTTTCATTTTCTTGGGAGCATTCTGCTGACTACTGGTGCCTAGGGCCTCTGAACTGCTTCTCTTGGTGTAGACACTTGCTTTGGGAACTTTGAGTATCAGCTTCTGAGGAGTCTGTTGTGGGGTTGGCCCCACTTGTTGTGTTTGAGCAGGCTCCAAGATGGCTTCCATATCAGCACAGGTTTCTAAATTTGCCAATTTGTCGAAACCTTCAACATACTCATGTTCATAAGGGGCTTGTTTGTTCATCAATCTTCTTTTAGATATGACCTGATGTGGATCATATCTTCTCCCTTGTAGCTGTGCAAATCCAAACTCCTTGAGTTTGGCCTGGATCTGAGATAAGAAGGATCTAGTTTTTACAACAAAGTCTCCTATGATGAAAGGAAATTTGAGGTTAGATGCCTTGTGCAATTTTAGGAAACGTTTTGTCTCTGAGATGATTCTTTGCCTAATAAACTCCAGGGCAAAAACTCTGGGTGTCAGAAAAATAGGTAGGAGATAGGGGGCCTCTTGACAACCATATACCCAAATTACTGTAGAATGCATGAACAACACCCAATCTCCCACTCTGTTTTCTGGATTTGGCTGCAAATAACTTTTCATGTCCTCCAGGACTCTTGGCAAGATGGTGTTGAAGATTAGGCTGTAAACTCTAGACATGATCTTGTTGATAAAAATGAGCATTGTGATTCTTTTGCATTCGGTTGCGATGAATGCTGCTTTAGGAAACTCTTTCTTGTTTGTCTCCAGGAACATCTTCAACAAGTATGTGTAATACCTGAAGTGCCTTAGTGACTGGAAATTCACTAGTTGTTTGTGTACATTATCAGTTATGAATTTATCAAAGCTGATGCAAACTGACTGACTGGACTCTGATTGAAAAAAGGCTAATAGAAAACCTAACATGACCTCGACCACATATCTGTCGTTGTCTAGACCTGAAATCTGACTTAATATGGAACAGACCCATTGGATTTCAATAACCATGACATTTACATTCATTGGCAAGGACAAACTCTCAGAATAATGCTCGGGTTTGACAATTGTTTGCAAAAATAGGTTTTTGACTTCGGAGGGACATTCCCGGTAAACCATGATTAGCTTTTCCTCTTCAAACGGTTCAGACACTGCGGAGGGGGACTCTGGTATGCCGAGGGTGTATCGAATTAACGGGCTATCTACTCTACACAGGGCATCAGACCCTATCTTATTTAAGACGAGTTTCTCTTCCTGTGAGTATTGCTTTGCGCACCAACCTATGAATTCCGGGAAAGGGAATGCGATCTCAACGACACAAGGGACTATGGAGGCCTGGATTGCTTCGAGAAAAGGTACCTGTTTCCCTACATTATCCGACAGGTTAGCTCTGGACCCGGAGATGGGTGAGATGGTTATTTTGGTGTCGAACACATCCGAATCCTTGTCAATTAGGGCTTCTTTGTTCGACGTGGGATCTTGCTCTGCTACAGATATAATGACAGGGTCCATGGCGGTGATGAAAAATACCTGCGAATGAGCGAAAAACGTGTGAGTTTTGATCACTGTTGAGCTTTAGTTTGAATGGAGCAGTCGCGCCAACTTCCAACATTCCAATGATTTGAAAAAACATAAAATAATGACAAGGGTCCACCCCTTTATATACACTTTCCCGATTTCAGGGACGAGGCAAAGCGGTTTGGGGTAGACTGCTTATCGCCCCGAAATGCACCTGGTGGTGCCACGTGGTCCCGAGACGAAACCACAGTTTTATTTTCGTCCCGCTTTCAAGAATTAACCTCCGCACTAGTTCTTCGCCTGAAATGATCCCTGACCGTTGATCTGTGGTGCCTGCGATTTGTGGCCCACTGGGTCCCATCAACTCTGCACTTTCGCTAGACTTAGCCTCCTTCCGCTAGATATGGTCCTGTTCTCCAGTTTATCACGCCTCTACATCGGTTTAGCATCTCGCTATGTCCTGAAACTTGATTTCATACAGAAATTGTTATAGTGATAACAGGTCCAACACACTTTTTGGCAAAGTTTGAGGAGATTTCAGTGGCTGATTTTCTTTCTGTAATACATTGAATGTTACAGCCATAAGGATGATATAATTTGCTGCAGACAAGTGTTTACAACAGCCTTATCTTTTATGCTAAGAGTATTGGTTTTTGATCTTGAGTTTAGCTAGTCACTTACTAGTTTCTCTCTTGCATTTGCTACTTGATCTTTAGCATTTATTGAGCAGCTTATAGTATCATTTTCTTGCTGATATATACTGTTATCTATTGCTGCAAATTAGGGACAGCAAGCTTAACTTTCTGATCCAACTAACATATATTGTTGCAAAGTGTCTTTTTTTGTGTTTCAGGCAGGTACAATCATCCAGAGAAGTATTATACCTATGGGGAAACAATTACTTGAATTACAAGGCACCTCTCCCTATCTTTTATTCCACTTATACTTGACCTCTAGGGGCTTCACTTCCATTTCCCTCCATCTCCATCTCAATTCCCCTAGGGTCACTGGGATCGCCTCCCCAGAGTGACCTAGTCACCCTTGAAGTGCGGGGCCTACACCGAGGTGACATTGGGTGTAGGATTCCCAAGTTGTAGCACTTGTTTCATGGTTGGGTCAGGCTTTGCCCAACCTACAACTTGCGCTATAACATGCATCAATATATATATATATATATTATGTATTATATAAAAAACGCTCCCGAAACGCTCCTGCTCCTGGATTTTTTTTTTAAATTGACGCTCTCGCTCCCACTCCTGCTTCCCAGTTCTGCTCCCCGCTCAAAACAACCTTGGTAAGGAAGTTGTTGAGAAGGCTATTTTATTGTTATTCCTTGGAGAACTAATGGATCTAGGAAAACAAATACTTCTTTATTGTAAGAGGAGTTGAGCTCAAACTTATATAAGGGTTTTCTCTCTCCCTCATTTGTATGGTGGATTTAGGGCATAAATCCCTTAGAACATAGTTGAGTATCTATTGGATGCTTTTGGAGGATTAATGAAATGCTTTGTGGATGAGGATGCCTTGCAGATCTTAATGCTCTGTCTCTTATTGCTGGAATTTTCTTGATGTATGCTTATGGAGTATGAATTTGGTATACTCTTTCCATTTTCCATTTTATTATCCTTGGGATGTTGTTTATGAATGCACTATTTCTCTAAGCTTGGTTAAATGCACATATATTTCATTACAGGTAATCATAATCTTCATAATTGTTGGAGTTCATCTACTTTTGTGATCTCTTGTTACATTTATGTAATTTCGGACCTATGTTGCAGGGGAGCGCCCACCCCCCTCTCGATCCCGCTCCAGAATCATGCTCCGAATGGGAGCGAATTTTGGGAGCATGATTCCTCTCTTAAATTTGCGCTCCCTGGTTTTGTAGGGAGCGTCCAGGGACCGAATGCTCCCTGAGGAGGGAGTGCACGAACCCTCCTCAGGGAGCGTTCACTCCCTGGATGCTCCCTGAGCGCTCCCACTATTAAAAACGCTCCCCAGGGCCCATGCGCGTGAGGAAGCTTTAGGGATTTTTTTTTTTGGTTTTTTAAGAGAAATGAGGGAGGGGAAAGGTAGCCTAGGGTTGGGTAAGTAGTTTAAACATGCATTCACTCCTTTTTCTCTCATTCTATTTCTCATGTCATTCACTTCACTCATCTTTTCTAAGAGGGTTTTGACTTTGAGAGTGTTCTTGCAGCTTGCTAGTTTTTGAGGAGATTGAAGGATATTGAAGGGAGATTGAAGAGCTTGGAAGGAATATTGAAGGCTTCCGTAGGTAGATTGGAGAGTTTGTAAGGGAAATTGTGATTGAACTTTGAAGGCTTCCATTTGTGAGATCTTGGAGGGAGATTGAAGGCTACCATAGTCATATTCAACCACCATTGGAGAGCTAAAGAGGTAGGCTTTGAAGCCCATTTTTCTTTCTTGTTTTGTTTTAAAAAAAAATGCATGTGTTGTAAACTAGTATATTATGGCATATGCTATGTTGAATATTTGAATGTTTTCTTCTCGTACTCTTTTCGATTTCTCCTCCATCATTCTATTGCAGGTAGCAAGTTATTATCAAGGTTCAATATTCATGATGTTGATGCTAATGTGGTATGCCATTTTGGTTCCATTTTTTGTTATAATGATGGTGGTGGGAAGTTCATGCCGAAATACCCATGATAGTGAGGATGAAATAGAAGTGGACAACACATACCAAGGAGAGGAAGAAGGAATGGAAGGGGATGAAGACAATGAAAATGATAGTGATGATCATGATCCCCAAAAAGTTAAAGAGAGGAACACACCTCTGTGGAAGTATGTCACAAAACTTACTAGAGGGAAAGGGGGTGGAACAAGAAAATTCATATGCCACCATTGTCATACAGAATACACAGGTTCCTATACCTGTGTGAGAAAGCACCTATGTGGGACTGTGTATTGGGATGAAGGTAAGATTATAGGAATCAAAACCTGTGTGAGAGTGGATACTTAAGAAAGACTCAAATACCAAAGGGAAGAGGAGGTAGCACAAAACAAAGCCAAAAAACCAAAGGTTGAACATGAGAATACACAAAGAATGTTCACTGGTCGAGCTACATTTACCCATGGTAGTGCATTCTTGCCTTCGTCTTCACGTAGAACACTATCGGATTTCCTTGACCAAGGTTGTAGAGATGATTTGGATGCAAAAATTTTCAAGTTTCTCTATGCATGTGGTATAGCATTCAATGTTCTTCGCTCACCATATTGGCATGAAATGGTCCAAGCATCAATGGTGCCCCTAAAGGATATAGGAACCCTGGGTATCACAAAGATAGAAGCTTGGGACTTGACAGGGAAAGAGCCAAAATACAAGGTGCTCTAGAAAAATTTACAAATGATTGGAACCGGCATGGGGTATCAATTGTATCTGATGGTTGGACAAATGTGAAAGTTAGGCCATTGATAAATATTCTTCGTGTGTCTGCTAGTGGTGCGATCTTTCTTTCAGCCCATGACTACTGAGATCGCTACAAGACAGGTATTAATATTGCAGATACCTTGCTTAAAACCATTCGAGAGATTGGGCCCTACAATGTCATTCAAGTCATCACTAATAACGTTGCTAATTGTAAGGCAGCGGGAGAAGTCATTGAAGATAGGTACCCCAATATATTTTGGTCGAGGTGTTTGGTTCACACAATGAACCTTTTGATGCATGATATCATTAAAATGAAGGACCATGATTATAGTTGGATTGGTGCTTTATACAAGAGAGGGAATAATATGATAAGATTTATTACCAATCATAGCATGGCCCACTTCATTTTTCGCAATCACTCCAAGTTGGAGTTACTAAAGATTGCAAAGATCAGATTTGCTAGCTATTATCTCACCTTAAGGCGCATGTTGAAGGTAAGAGAGGCATTGGCTAGTACAGCCTCGAGTGATTCATGGCAGGATCTAAAAGATAAGGTTACATCTGAGAGAAGTGACTTTCAGGAGGTGGAGGACATAGTTCTTGATGGCCATTTTTGGCAACAGGTTCGGTATATTCTATAGTTCACCAGACCCATTTATAGTATGATTTGGTTTGCAGATACAGATCGCCTGGTGATTGGAGAGGTGTATGAGCAGATGGACAACATGCTAGGCCAAATCAAAGACATTGTTCAGTCAAGGGATGTGATCTTGTATGATCATATCCATAAACATGTGGTCAAAAGGTGGGATAATTTGAATGTTCCACTCCATGCCCTGACATATGTCCTTACTCCAAAATATTATTCTTCATCTTGGTTGGCCCAACCAGCACCTGGAGTGGGGAAAGGAGAAAACCACACACAGATCCAGAGGTGCAAAATGGATATATGCTTGCATTGGACAAGTTGGTACTTGATGAAGAGGAGTGTGTTTGAGTACAAAGCGAATTGAGAAAATACATCAGTGAGCATGGAGTCTTTGGTAACTTGCATGCAACCAAAGATCGAGACAGGATGGGTTCTATCGAATGGTGGAACATGTATGGCTCCTCTGCCAATAATTTGCATAAATTGGCAGTGAAGGTGCTTTCTCAGGTTGTTAACACCTCTTCTGTAGAGAGGTGTTGGAGCACCTATAGCTTCATCCACAGTGTAAAGAGAAACAGCTTGAATGCAGACCGGGAAAAAAACTTGGTTTATGTGCATTACAAATTGAGGTTGTTGTCGCATTAATGTGATGTAGGGGAGGAGAGTGATTTATATAACAATAAAAGAGATATGACTTGGGACAACAATCCAGAGGAGACTAATCTGGAGGATGGAGCCATTTTTTTAGAACGCTTGGAAGAGGAACTTTTGGGTGATCGTGATGGTGAACATATTCTTGGAGGAGACATGCCACCCCCATCCACTAGCGGTGTTCCAAATTCATCAATTTTACCTTTATCTTCATAGCGTCCATTGTCACGTGGGGGCCATTCAGCTGCTGGTCGTGTTCCA
>JZKD02S1460946.1:0-10896 GCA_000966675.3 Picea glauca
TTCCCACAATTCCAACATTCTATCTTTCCAAGTCTGGATTTGGATCTTCCCTTCCTAGAATTCTCGTGGTTCCCTGGACCCTTTATTCTATCATTTTGTCTTCCCCTGTTCTCCATGTTCAACGCATTACCTGATGTCTCACCTGTGATTTTCTGTCACATTTCCTCACTAAGGATAACACCAACAATATCATCAAATTTTAAAGTATTTGAACCAGATACAAAGTTACTTATAGCCATGACCAAGCCATTCCAACTTTCTGGCAATGAGCACAATATTAGAAGAGCCCTGGCCTCATCATCAAAGTCCACTTTTACAGAACTTTGTTGATTAGTAACCGTATTAAAATTATTTAAATGATATGCAACATACCCACCTTCTGACATCTTCATATTAAATAATATCTTCATTAGAAATACCTTATTGGACGTCGAGGGTTTTTCATACAATTTAGCCGACGTGTCCATCAAAGCCTTTGTTGTCCTTTCTTTCGAAATATTGAAAGCCACCGACGTTGCCAGGCTCATCCATGTTGTTCCTAGAGCCTTTCTGTCAAGAATCTCCCATTCTTCATCCTTCATGGTCGTCGGCTTCTTTGCTACTCTGCCCAATGGTAGGAATAGATCCGTCTGATATAAATAATCTTCCATCTGCATCTTCCATAACTGGTAGTTTTGGCCATTAAATTTTTTGAACCTAAACTTTCCATCTTATGACATTTCTCCCACTCGAACCAGGAACCCTCCTTTCCTGCGAGTTATATTTTGCTCTGATACCAGTTGTTAGAAAAATAGGACTATGGAGCAATAAAATAAAACAAATGCGGAAATAAAACATAGAGGATACACAATACAATAGAGACACAGATATATGTGGTTCACCTAGTGTGGGCTACGTCCACCAAAGAAATTGCTAGGTCCTTCCTTTATTATTATCCAGCAAATGAAGGGATACAACCTACATCAAACCCGTTGTAACTTCCTCTTCTTTCTCTCTCAGTCTCCTATCATAGAATACAATATTCGATATAATACACAACCACAATACATTTCCCTCATAAGAGAGGGTTTCCTTCTAGGGAAAAAACCCCTAACATAACTTCTACCGTTATATCTGCAACCTTATAATGAACGGTCCAGATTTACAATGAAATTACAATATACTTTTACAAGGCAATTTTTCCTTCGGAGACCCGCTTGCCCCCGGACCCTGCAGAGGGGGTAACCCCCCTCTGTACTCCCCCGCATGGAAGAGTGTACATACTTTTGGGGTGTAAATACTTCATGGGGCATAAACAGGGCTGAAAACAAAAGACCTTTGAATCAGGAAGATAATCAGGCTCCACAACCAACAATTTCCACTTATCTTACCTTTATCAGAGCACAAATCTTTAAGATCTTACCTATTTTCTTCAGATCAGACTTCTCTTATTAGCATGTATATTCACAAGTCAAGTAGATTATTGTGCACTACAACAATAGATCTACGTAAAGAGATTTCTCTTTTTCTCAGTTCCCAACAATCACAGTTTTAGGTACCAGCAACATAACCATTTGTTGGCACAAGGGCAGGCCCAGGGTTCAACGCTTCAACAATGCAACAACAAAACCCTAACTACCGGCCCTTTCAGCAACACTTGAAAAGCAGATGAAGTATCACTCGAGGTAAAGGTAGGGGGGGTTGTAGGACTCAAGTGTCTACAAACTAGCTGGGACACAAAGTTGTGATCACACTACTTAACAGAGCACTTAACAGTTAATATTCATTAGTCTTTAACCCTTTATTCACATCGCGAGTAAAAACCCTAATTACAAAGCAGCGCAGTATTCAACAATATCTAACACATCCAAGCACTTAGCACATAGAAATAGATCAGATCTATCATTCATTCATATTATTGAGCACTAAGATACTACATCAGATGCATCTAATATACATAAAGATTCAGCAATAAACATAAATCACACCAATAGCACAAAGCAATCAGAACATAGGATGTACGTGGTTCACCCCCAGCGTGGGGCTACATCCACCAACTCTTCTTCTTCTTTATTATCTTCTTTCAATCTTCTTACATGCACAGAGCCACAAACCCAAATCTGCATAGGACAGGAGATATGCACACACCTCGCCAGATCTTCCTTCCCCGAGCTTAGCATAGCACAGAGCCTTCTTACAATCACTTGCACTTAGCTCTGCAAGTTCTCAATACACAGTATGCACAAAGCCTTTACAACTATTTTCACTTAGATCACTGGCTTACAAATGACTCCTTCTTACATCGCCTAGATACTTATTTATACATTAGAAAAGGTGCCTAAAATATGGGTAAGACCCATGGGCCGGCATCCCATACCCGTTACATAAACCCTAATCCCAAAACTCTCGTAAAAAGGGGGTGAGATATCGCAATATCCTCTTCGCCTGGGGGCTCCGTCTTCGACCAGCCTGTCGAAGTCCCAAAAATGGTCAAACACGACCAAGGTTCTCCAAAACTTGGTCAAGGGCCAACAATAACCAAGTCGTAAAACCAACAGGCCAAGCTGGTCTTCTCTATCATTCTTTAGACTGGAGGGCTAGGTTTGTTCCGTAGACAGCAAAGGGATAGCAGAGCCACTCCTTGTAATGGTGAAAACTTTGAGGCCATAATGAATACATAGGAAGAATGACAACTCATTCATGGATGGGTACAAATCCATGACAGGGGGCCATAACCAAAAAGTGGGGCTCTAGTTTGGCCAGGCAATGTTATTTAATGCACGGTGCAGGGTATAACCCTCGTTATCTTCAGTCAAACAAACACAGCACAGAGGTGAAGACAGGGCCAAGTACGAACAGGAAAACCCATTTTGTGACCCTTAGTGGTGAAATCAATCAATGTCGAAGTGAACAAAACGCAGTGATGCAAAATTCCCTTAACTATTAAACCCAAAAAATCCAAAGACTGGATTTAGTGACAATGCGTGAAGATAGTTATCCACTCAAGACCAAACAAAAACCCTCCACTTAAACCAACAAGGATAACAAAGAGATACCACCCAGTATGATCAATAACTTCTATGAATTCAATATCATTGTAGGAAGAACCATTCAATTCAAGAACACAATTTCACACAATTGCAACACTTAAGAAAGCACAAACTAATACACCTAAGACAATAATCATTTCATAACCAGAGCAGATGCACGAATGGCCAAAACAATAACATACCTGTAATCAAATTCCTTAAAACAAGATCTGGCCGAGCGATTCCTTTGTGCTAAGAATTCAGAGCATAACCACAGCAGCAAGATCGAACAATATCCCGAATAGGGTGGCAGCTAATGGGAGGAGTAAAGTTGGCATGCAGTAAATGCACGTCACCTCCACCCGCAATGCATTAATTCATCAGTACATTCCAATGAGTTCTTCATTAACACCATCAATCAACCCATGTATCGAGACCATCACCCATTAAAACCAACAGTGTGACCATATCACCTTTCTAACTTATACCATAACATAATTCCCAAGTTCCATATAATTCAACAATTTGCATAACCATTTGCACTATTACTTTGCCAAATGCACCACCAACATTCATACCATATGTGTATTAACCATACAACTCAATCAAAATTGCATATCCATTTACTTGCTAGCTAGGATTTCAACAATAATCGTTAAGTCTTTCATGCATGTAGTATAGTTTATAGGATAGCTTAAAATTCTTCCCTTTTGCAATTGTTTCTCATTTCCTTCTAATTGTTCGCATGTAGTATTGTAGAATTGGATCCCTTTTCTTTGCATTTTTTATAGTATTTTTGCCTTTCTCAAAACTGCCCTTCATGTAATTTCACTAACATGTTTGTTGTGCAGGTGCGATAAGAACGGATAGCAATGATATTAATGAATAGAAGAGGTTGTAGTAACATAAGGAATCAACACTTCATAAGCTCAAATCATGACCAATAACAACAATATCTCATCAACCTTGTAAGTTGTGTCTCACATCATCATAACATCAAAAATTAACAAATCTGACCTTCGATAGTTTAAGGGAGTCCCACCTACTTGTCTTATTTAATTTTTATAATAATAGGCTTTTAGCAACACTTTGCGGGAAAAACTTTGTTGACGTTTTTTAATCATCAACAAGCATAAATCACAAAGAACAACAAGATATATGTGGTTTTCCCTTTCCCTAGGGATACATCCACAGAACTATGTTTCTTGATATATTAAATGGAAACATATAGTTCTATCTACGCACTTAGCTTGCAGATATCTCTCTCTCCTTATCTCTTTCTCCCCTCCCTGTGCACCCAGCTGCAGGGTTGATATTCACACTTAGCTAAAGATATTACAATACAAGAATGCTCTCACAATACCATGCTTCTCTTATGCAGCAACAATAATCACAATCCTCAACCTTAACCATGACCAACCCTCCTAACTCTTTTTGGTCTTTATTTATGCATTACAATGACTCTCAGACAACCTTAGACCAACACCAAGGTGTCAAAACCCTAAATAAAAAAACCCTAGGTCCCACACAACCTGTATCTTAAGGGCTTTGCCAACCTGTTCTTCCTTCTTTTCCGCGAGGTCCTCCAACCATCCGTTGGTGGATTTTTCTGCTTGTTGAGTTGTCCATGATCCATATTCTTTGTTGATTTGTCTTCCTTGATCTTCTCTTTCAACGAATATCTTTCCCTTACTTCTCTCCTTCTTTTTTGTTTCTTTGACCACTTCGACCCATTCTCGGTTAATGTGCCTTCCGCACAGTTCGTTCTTCGCTCCTCTTCCTTAATCTTCGCATCCTTCCATAACCAAGGGCCAAAATTCATGCAAGTGATTGAGTGTTTTTTATTTTAGAGTTAGTTTCCTACTCCTGCATATATTTTTCCATCATCATCACAATCTTACGAGCATCCCTAGTTGATAATTTAATGAAATACATTTAAGCAATTGAATTTCCCTACAGGGATCTTGGTTCCTCATTTGATGTTGCTTGGTAAATTTTTCACCTTTTAAATCTTTGTGGACTTTGATGACTAACTGTGACATTGGAAATTGGGCCTTGGGCCCCAACATGTTTTTAATTAAACCTTGCATTCAAACTCTAGCAAGCCTGAGAGCACAATGTCTTTGCAAAAATCATTTTTTTATTGTCCACAATTACAATTTTTTTGCCAAAATTTATAAAAAAATTACATGTGCTAATAGGAGGTATAGTCACCCTCATAGAAAATATGGGTGCTCATATGCTCTTATGCATCCTACGATGTATGATTAATCCATATTATCTCTCTGCGAGCTGGAGTATAGAGTAAATACATATCCTTCTGTTAGCACATAGAATTGTAGGGGTAAAAAAGAACTACTTTGGTTTTGTTTTTTAGTCACACCTTTGATCCTTACATCATTATTGTAATGTTTCACCTCTCAGTTGCATAAAGGTTCTCTTTTTCATCATCCATCTATTTAAATTTCAAGTTAAAGACAGTTGTATGTGTTTCCAACTCACTAGGAGAGTTCACAGCGTACTCAAGTGCTCCATTCATTCATTGCCATCATTACCTTTTTGTCATGTTAAGGGATTTCATTGTTTTCAGAGCCTATTTTTAACAAATTTTTTAGGGATTAGATATTTAGACATCCCAACAGTCTCCTCGAAGCATGCAAATCTTGTTTGAATTGGGTGTTGTGAACTTCGTTGCGAACTGGCTGAAGGAGAGAGTTGGAGGATGGACAACTTGCAGACACCTCTATGATAATTCAAAGATGTCAGCATCAAACCTATATCCACTTGGTACTCCATGAGAGTTTTCATCATTTTTTAGGGTTGAGAAAGGGTTTTTGGATAGTTTTCATATTGGCTATGCAAACTGTGTTGCAAACACTATGTTCTAGGACTGCTAAAACTTTCATCTTTTGCATCCTTTCAAATCCAGCCTTAAACGATTATATATCAAGATAATGGAGTTTTGCAGCATGTCTCGATTCCTGAAATAATTTTTGAGGTGTTGAAGCTTTGAAAAAATAAAACAGGCTACTACAAAAAAGTTCACAGCGCCTGCACTGCGAACTGGTATTTTTGACAGTTTTTAAGTAATTAGCACACAACAAAGGACGTTTTTACTCATAACTTTTGAATTCCCATCTGGGTTCCTTTGAAATGTGGTGTTGAGGAAAAACATGGTGTTTTTTACTTTCTGACAAAAATTTAGCCTGGCCCACTTCATATTTTTAGAGAAAATCCAAAAACATCACCTACAGGAAAGTCTGCAACGCATGTTGTCACATACACTGCGAACTCTAACAGTCCGACCAATTCAAGCTATGGGAAGGATGCCAACTGTGAAGAATGGTTATAATGGTCTCCTAGGAGTTAGTTGTACATGAGGGACATCTGTTCCATCTTCAGATCAAGTAGCATGATATGTTTCAATAGGCATTTATCACAATGGGAAAGATCCTGGAAAATAGGATTTTGTTAAGTTTTTGTTGGAATATTTTGTAACAGGACTCCTAAATGGAGGACGATCCTGTGTAGCTTCTTAGCTTCAAACTCCTTAGGGTAGAGAGATATCATTAACTATAAATGAAAGGTATTTTGAGAAGAAAATGGGTTGGATTAATGATCCAAGAGAGGAGAGAACTAGAGGAGTTGTTGAGTTGCTCATTTGTAAGCGTGAGGGCATGTGTTGTAGAAATTTATGCCATTAGAGATACATGAAAGTTGTGATACCACATTGTTTTTCTCTTGTTTCCATTCTTTATTATCATCTTTCTTGAGTAATATTTACAGATTTTGAAGATCAAAAGTTGCCTTTGGTTAATGGATTCTTAAGCTGCAAAGGATTTGTGGTAATTGCATGTTAATCATTGATTATTGTTCAAGCACTCTTTAATCTATCTTACAAAAAGGATCTTTGTTATGTGGATATTCTTCTTCTTTTTTACCTTTTATTCTTCTACCCATCTTTGCATAATCCTCTGTCTAGTAGGTAGCCCGATTTCTTTTGATCTTCATAATGTTATGACTCCATACCCAATAGAATGTATTTGCAAGCAGTATGATGCCCTCCCTTGTACTCTTCTCTTTTTGATCCACCAAGTATAACATGTTTTAATTATTTAAATCAAATGGGTACTGGGATTATCCTCTAGCAGTCTGACAGTGACTCTCATTGCTAACATTTTTGGTGTCGTTTCCAGGGATGGAAGTGAGGAAATATTCCCTGGGAGAACGACAACAATCAAATCCATCTCTTGATGGTAGACAGGAGAAGGACACCATCTTGACTTCAATCTTCTACCTGGTGACTCCAACTTAATCATAGATGAATCTATGGGAGGCGCCACTGGTTTGAAATGGACAAGATTATTGCTCAGAGGTATGCATTTTTTATTTCTCAAATATATCTGGTTTTCCAAACCCCGTGTCTGATAGAAGTGAATGGGAAGGCTGCCTTCCTAGGTTTAGAGGGGAAAATTGGGAAATGCCAGCTGAGTTTTTACTAGATTTTCATGAGTTCATACTTAATTTGAAAGTTATACATGAATATGTCCTCATCAAATTGTTTACATACTCTTTAGATGGAGCAGCTCGTGATTGGTGTAGATCACTCTCGATTGCTTGTATTACTTTAGTAAGACATTTTCATGCTGCATTTTGTTTGTTTTGCAACGAGAAATTTGCAGTTGATTTCCTTTATCAAGAATGTTGTTATGAATTTGATTTGTTGAGTAAAGGATCAAATAGTCATAAAGAGTATGTTGCAATAGAAGACACTTTTCATTATGATCAAGAGGTTGATGATCTTCAAAGTGATATCTACAATGTAGATACTTTTGACATTGTATCAAATGTATCTATTGTTTTAAGTTGTCATGAAAATCAAATTGTTTCCTTTGAGTATTCACATGATAATGGGCAGATCGATATATCAGCATGTGATATTTTTTAATATGAGACATGGGAATACAATGAAGGAGATAAGGAAGAATTGTAGCAACGGTTGGAATTCTCTTTATCACCTATTGATGAGCAGAAAAATCCAAGGATCAACGAGGAAATGACTATCATTTCTATACATGTACTTGCAACAAACATCAAACAACATATAAGTAGTTGTAAAGTATATGAGGACCATCATTTTATTGATGAATCAACCTTCACAAAGGAGAAAGATGGTTTTCTTAACCCATTAGAAATGTCTCTTCATAAGTTTCATGATCCTGTGGAATTTTACATAGAGTTATATTTTTCAAAGGTTTCTAATGATCCAATTGTTGATATGATTTCAGATCATAGATGTAAGTATACATTGCTTACTAACCTCTTGTTGCAAGTTTAATATCAATTGAAAATTATTTTGAACAGTTGCATGGAAGGAGTTATTTTCATCAATTTGATACTCACCTGGCTGCATTGGAAGTATGACTTCAATTAAGCAAAGAAGCTTAGCTAGATAGATTAGTGTAGGAATGTATATAAATAAGCTTTTTATGCAAGAATTTGGTTTGCAGTGAGTGTTTTTCATTTTTCAATAAATGATTAGAGGTTCTCTCAAGGCATAGATAGAGTAAATATTCCAGAGATGGGATGGATAAAGCATTGGAACTGCATGTTCTAGGTATCTCATAGGGAGCATGCCATCCCCTGTGGAGTCAAATGTTAGCATATAGAATTGTAGGGGTAAAAAAGAACCACTTTGGTTTTTTTTTTAGTTACACCTTTGATCCTTACATCATTAATGTAACGTGACACCTCTCAGTTGTATAAAATGCTTTCTTTGTCATCATCCATTTGTTTAAATTTCAAGTTAAAGACAGTTGTATGTGTTTCCAACTCACTAGGAGAGTTTGCAGTGTACTCAAGTGATCCATTCATTCATTGCCATCATTAACTTTTTTCATGCTAAGGGATTTCATTGTTTTCAAAGAATATTTTTAACAAATTTTCAGGGATCATGTCTTTGGAAATCCTAAGAGTCTCCTCAAAGCATGAAAATCTTGTTTGAATCAGGTGTTACAAACTGGTGGCAGGCGCTGCGAACTGGATCAAGGAGAGAGTTGGAGGTTGGACAACTTGCAGATGTCAGCATCAAGCCTAGATCCACCTGGTACTCCATGAGAGTGTTCATCATGTTTGAGGGCTGAGAAAGGGGTTTTGGTTGGTATTCATATTGGCACTATGAACTATGATGCAAACACTATGTTCTAGCTGGACTGTTGAAACTTTCATCTTGTGTATCCTTTCAAATTTAGCCTTAAATGATTATATATCAAGATAATGGATTTTTGCAGCATGTCTGGAATCTTGACATAATTTTTTAGGTGTTGAAGCTTTGAAAAAATAAAACATATTGCTACAGGAAAGTTCACAGTGCCAGCACTGCGAACTGGTATTTTTGACAGTTTTTAAGTAATTAGCACACATCAAAGGACGTTTTTGCTCATAAATTTTGAATGCCCATATGGGTTCCTCTAAAATCTGGTGTGGAGGAAACAAATGGTTTTTTTTTACTTGCTCACAAAAATTCAGCCTGACCCACTTCGTATTTTCAGAGAAAAGCCAAAAACATCAACTACGGGAAATTTCGCAGTGCATGTTGTCACAGGCATTGCAAACTCATACAGTCCTATCAATTCGAGCTATGGGAAGGATGTCAGCTGTGAAGGAAGGTTCGAATGGTCTCCTAGGATTTATTTGGACCCGAGGGAGATTTGTTTCATCTTCAAATCAAGTAGCATGACTTGTTTCAATAGGAATTTATCACAATGGGCAAGATCCTGGAAAATAGGATTTTGTTAAGTTTTTGTTGGAATATTTTGTAACAAGACTCCTAAATGGAGGAGGATCCTATATAAATCCTTGGTTTTGACCTCCTTAGGATAGAGAGAGATCATTTTCTATAAATGAAAGGTATTTTGAGAAGAAAAGGGTTGGATTCATGATCCAAGAGAGGAGAGATCTAGAGGAGCAGTTGAGTTGTTCATTTGTAAGCCTGAGGGCTTGTGTTGTAGGCATTTTTTCCATTAGAGATTCATGAAAGTTGTGATACCAGACTGTTTTTCTCTTGTTTCCAATATTTATTATCATCTTGCTTGAGTAATATTTACAGATTTTGAAGATCAAAAGTTTCCTTTGGTTAATGGATTCATGAGTTGCAAAGGATTTGTGGTAATTGCATGTTAATCATTGATTATTGTTCAAGCACTCTTTAATATATCTTACAGAAAGAATCTCTATTGTGTGGATATTCTTTTTTTTTTTTTACCTTACATTCTTCTACCCATATTTGTATAAGCCTGTGTCTGGTAGGAATCTCGATTTCCTGTGATCTGCATAATGTTATGAATCCATGCCCAATAGAATGTATTTGCAAGCAGTTTTATGCCCTCCCTTTTACTCTTCTCTTGTTGATCCACCAAGTATAACCTGTTTTAATTATTTAAATCAAATTGGGTACTAAGCTTATCCTCTAGCAGTCTAAGGGTGACTCTCAGTGCTAACACCTTCCATAAGATCTCTTCACCCACACATGGTTCTAACTCTTCTCTTACCTATGAATCAAATTCTAGAATAGTAACCTCTTCACTTCCTTCAATCAGTAAAGGAGATACTTATGATCTAGAGGACCACCATCAAACTTCACATATCCTCTCACAATAATCTTCCATTATGTTGGAATGTAGATCCTATAATTTTTAAAAGTCTCAATATATCCAACAAAATAAGATACTATCACATCATCTCAATCATACCCTCCATTAAATATTTAACCACGTGTGAATATGAAGGAACATAACACTGGACCATCGACAACCTATCCAACTCCAACATCCTTCATATCAACTTCATAATCCAAAATATTTAGACATCAAATCATGAGTTTCTCAAG
>JZKD02S1460957.1:0-10896 GCA_000966675.3 Picea glauca
GGCTCTCCATAGCTCCACTGGCCATAGCCCATTTCAGGTGGGGATGGGATTCCAACCCTTGGGACCCATTGATGTTGCACTTCCTCTTGCCACCACATAGACAAACTCTTCCCATGATCAGTTTGCGATCGAAAAAGCCACCAGATTCATTGTGCGGATTCAACACATCTGCCAATAGGTCCAGGAGATTTTGCATAAATCCAATGCTAAGTACAAGCAACGTCATGATCAACACAGGGTACCACACCAGTTTCAGGTTGGCGACAAAGTATGGTTACATTTGCAGAAGGAGCGTCTCACAGGGCCCCATTGGAAGCTTCGCCCACTTCACTATGGGCCTTACACTATCACCAAGGTCGTGGGTAGCAATTATTTTGAGCTCAAAACTCCACCCTTCCTTGGCCTGCACCCAATGTTCAATGTGGACCTCCTTCGACCATATTTTCCACCATTATTGGACACCTCAGAGATCGCAGAACAACTGACACCCACATAGATCAACCCCGACTACATGGAACAAGCATCCACTGATAAGATAATTGACATACAGGTCAAGGGAACTCGTCAGCAGAGGATGTAGATTTATTAGGTTCTCAAGGCAGGGACAATCCTAAACCAAGGAAAGTGGCTCACCCGGGGCCAAATCCAACAGAAGTTTCCTCACCTGATGGGGGAACTCAATGCAATGGAGACCATTGCTTCATAAGGGGCGAGGATTGATCCAATTGGCTTGATCCAGATTTTATGACCATAATGAAATGAATATAGATTATTAAAATACGCTTAACACAAAATAACATAGATATAGTAAAACCGGTTTTCTATTCAATAAGGAAATAAGCTGAAACTGTAAAATGCAACTAAAAACAAGCTTGCTGGAATGGTGGAGGCTTATCTCTGAGAACAGATGTGACAACTGCGCTCATTCGCAAGAATATGGTTACAATGAGGCTCTGAAGGCATTTTACAATAAACATGAATGTCAAAAACCCTAGACATCCAGAAACCTAACCCTAGGAGATGAAGCACCAAAAGTCATGTGGGCCCTGTTTGGTTAAGTTAGTGCATTAACTTCCCGGGGTCATAACTTTTGCATATGATCTCTATTTTAGGCGCACGATAGCCCATTGGAAATTTCTAATCGAGAGGAACAATTTTCGACTGGCCCAGATTAGCGCCTCTTCCAGTCACCTGGGCCCCAAATCCCCAAAAAATGTTGTTTAGGGCCTCAAAACAACCCCAAAAGTTTGGAACCCAAAAAACTGCCCAATAACTGCCAAGGTCGAAAACTGTTTTTCGAGCCAGTGGAATAGGTGGCCACTGATATCCACCTGGATAAATCCTCCCTCCTTAGGAAGCAATGATCTCCATTGCATTGATTTCCCCCATCAGATGAGGAAATTTCTGCTGAATTTGGCCCCGGGTGAGCCACTTGCCTTGGTGCAGGAGCTGCCCTGCTTTGACGACTTGATAAAACTGGATCCTTTGATGTCGAGTTCCCTTGATCTGTGTGTACACAATATGTTCACTAGATTCTTGTTGCATGCAGTTAGACTTTAGCTTCGTTGGTGTCAATTGCTCTGCTATCTCTGAGGTGTCCAATAATGGTGGGAAATATGGCCAAAGGAGAGCCACGTTGAAGACTGGATGCAGACTGAGGAAGGGGGGAATGTTGAGCTCAAAAGCATTGTCACCCACAACCTTGGTGATGGTGTACGACCCATAACGAAGTGGGCGAAGCTTCCGATGGGGCCCTGTAATGTGTTCTTTCTGCAAATGCAACCAAACTTTGTCACCCACCTAAAACTTATGTGGCACCCGATGTTGATCATGGCGTTGTTTGTACTTGGAATTAGACTTCTGTAGAATATCCTTAACTCATTGGCAGATGTGCTGGATCTGCTCAATGAACCAGGTGGCTTTGTCATCTTCTGGTGGAGCAGGGGATGAGTTAGTCTAGGTAGTTTCCAGGGGTAGTGCAACATCCATGGGGCCCAATGGTTGGAATCCCAACCCCCACCCGAAAGGGGCTGTGGCCAATTGAGCTATGCAGGGCTCAGTTGTAGCTATGTTGGACATAGGGAAGACTCTCATTGTAGTGTCCCCAAGGTCGAGCCCTTTGTAAGTCTGATGTATGAAATGAATTGTAAGTATGTTTTATTAGGCTGGTGAGCCAAGTTTATATAAGTTGGGGGCTTATGTGATTATTAGGCCAGGGAGCCTAAGTGTTGAAGGCCAAGAGCATACTTTTGTATATGTAATCATGCAGAGGATTAATAAAAATATAAACACTGCCGTGTGCAGGCCGACACGATGAATGAGTGATGGGGGACTAAGCATCCACAGAGTGGGCAAGGGATTAGGGGTTGGAAGGTGGGATTAGGGGCTAAGTGTTGAGCCTAGGGGCTTAAGCCTTGGGAATAATATTTTAATATTATTCCAAAAGATATGTGCATTATATGTTTTAACCTAAGTCCTTTTGGAAGGACATGTGATTTTCCAAATGGTGGGAGGAACGCATGTAGTCGCATGGGTGACAAGTGTCAACCTTGGCGCATGCAATAAAAGGCTGAGACGAGCTGTGTTGGGGGGTTCCTGCTCCATTCGACCCTGGACTATCTTGAGTGTGAACCGTGTGACCTATGCAAGAGACCCTCATGCAATTCTGAAACGGGTAAAAAGCCTGTGTTTGTTTTGAAGAGCCAGTACACCTCTGTTCGGAGCCATGGAGTCTGTGTCGACCCTTGCGGGAATTGCTAGTCATGCAATCCCAAAACCATAGCTGTGGGACTATGCTGTAATGGCAGTGAAAACTGTTGAATCGAGCTATTATAGGGGTTTCTCCTTCATTGGACCCGATCTACTGAACGGTACGTCCGACCCAACCTCTGTAAGAGTATACCCCATACACCCTTTGAACCAAGAGCCGCGGTGTTGATTCAGAGAGAGCCTATGTCAAATTTGGAAAGCCAATGCATCCTTTATCTGACAGAGCGAGCGTGTGCATGGAGTCCCTGTCCCGAAGCCGTGACTGTGAGACCATCCTGTGATTGCTGAACCAGTTTGGGAAAGCCCGTGTCTGTTTTCCCATGGGTTGTTGTGGCCACACAGTACTGGACTGCGTGTGGATTGTTGGCCAGTTGTTCAACACTCTCTTCAGGTGAGAGAGGTGATTGAGGCTGGAAGAACAAGTTGTTGGCCTGTGAGCAATTCTCTTCAGGTGAGAGAGTTTGCTAGGAAGTGGTTTCTTCCAGAGTGTCCAGCACCAGCTTCTAGCTCTGAGACTTCCTGATCCGACCTGTTTCCAAGACCCAGAGAGGGAGGTTAGCACTGATGGACTGTGCTTGTGAAGGTGTATACTCCCAGGCAGAACAGGCATGTGGGGAATGAGACTCTGGTAGTAGTGGGTGTAAGATGGCATCTTGGGAAGAATCCTTCCGGTTTTCTATGTTGTTTTCCCTGTAACCTTAGCCTACTTAGGATTCCTTGCCTTGGGGTGGAGCTTAGTCCCAAGTCGGGGGTGACCCATTGCTGAGCTGATGAGCAGTGCGGTCTAAGGCTGGGAGGTTCGTGGAAGGCCTGCACTTGGTTAGTGGAACTGCCATTGTTTCAAAGATAAGTACCAGATGATGCTTTAATTATGTTTTTGTATCTCTGTGTATTATAATTATCATGTATTCTACTGTGCATTTGGATTCATGTTATTGCCATGGATTTTTTATGTTAGTAATAATTCTTATGCTTACTCTGAGCTTAAATGTATTTATTTGCTTAAATGCATGTGGATTATATAATGCCTGTATGAGTTATGCAAAAAGGTGTGTACAAATTGGTAACAGGGAGTGATAAAAGCCTTGGCAATAAAAAGGTGGGCTACAATTTGGTATCAGAGCCAAGGTTTCGACACTGAGCCTAGATGGGCCAGTGGAGCGGTCTTTGGACCGAGAGTGCAAGGGAAATTGGGTCTGGAAGGCCAATTTCAGACCTTGGTTTGCTCCAAAGTGTCAAGGAGTTACTTGACGAGTTTTTAAGCTCAGGAGGTTTAGCGGTGTGTGAAACCGTAGTTGGTGTGGTCTATGGCCACGGGGAGATAGGTATCCACACCAATAGTGTTAGAACCTTAGGATCTACTCAGGAGGGAAGGTGAACCTTAGTGACCGTCAGATCTGGAGAGTGTGCGCAGGGTTTAAATCCCTTTTGATTTGCACAGGAGTGTGGGAATTGGAATATGCGAACTCCCAAAAACCAAAAAAAAAAACCGAGACGATCTACACCATAGATCGTAGGAAGGTAGTTGACCGTCCGATTCAGCGGAGGAGTAAACCGTAGATTTTGTGATTTCGGTAGATGGAGGTTCGAGATGTGGGGTGCATGAACTATCGATGCCCGAAACCCCGAAATGCCGAAAAGATCTACACTGTAGATCATGGGGAGAAGAAATTGACCATTGGATCAAGTAGTTTAGTAAATAGTGATTTCAGGATTTCGGTAGATGGAAGTTCGAGAGGTGGGGTGCACGAACTTCCGATGCTCGAAACCCCGAAACACCGAGAGGATCTGCGTCGTAGATCTGAGAAAGATCTGACCGTTGGATTTTACTTGGAATGGACATTGACACATGGATGTGTACCACGTGCCAGTGGGTCGAGAAGAAAAGCGAGAGTGGTGGGACCCGATGACATCGTTAAAAGCGACGTGGACCCTCCTGAATGTGCCACCATGGTTGTGGGTGACAGCTATGTTGTGGGCCTAGAGAGTAAGGAAACCGAATTTTCAGAATTCGGAAATTGGAATGACAAAAGGTTGGGAGTCACTGCATCATGAACTCCAGGGTACCGAAGATCCGAAAACTTGAAGTCCCGAAGTCTCGAAAAGTACAGAGCCAAACAGAGCTTGGAAAAGTCGTGAAATTGAAATATTTTCTTAACATCGATTGTTTATGAATGATGAAGGAATTGTCAAGAAATGAAGGCTTGACAAATTCTAGTCATTTGCGCATTATATTGTAGAAGGTTGATGAGTGCCATAACTATTTTGAATTGCAACAAAGTGCAAAGAAATGGAAGAGACACATAATGCTTCCAGTTCAGAAAACAAAGCTCAAAAGAGATAGCGTAGAGCTTTTGTAAGTAGAGTGTGCATATCAAATGTAAGGAGTGCTTATAGAGGGAACTTGTTTTAAGTTCGAAGAATTCCAGGAGATGAGCGTAGAGGGTGCCATATGGGCACCAGAAAGTCTTTCGAAAAACACAGAAGGGTCGAGTCCCTTTGAGACTGAGTCAGTTAAAAGCTCAAAGAGAAACAGTGCAAGTTTGCAGGCCGAGCACAAGTGTGCGGCAAGGTGAAGTTAAAATTTCATTAACCAAAGCTTGGGAAGGAAAACACCATCGAATTATTCGAGATCCTTCAATTTAGGAAGAAAGTCAATTCCAGAAGAATTGACGCCAAGATATTTGGAAAGAAGTCATTGAGAATTTGAACGAACGGTCAGAATTCTTCGTGGAGACTCGCGAAATCGCAGGGACCGTAAGATAGCCAAAAGTTGGAAGGTGGTTAGTGGATGGAGAAACTCGCCACCCTAGGATCCAGAATAAATGTGGGTCGTTGATCGTGGTTGGTTTGAATCATTGGACCATTTCATGAATTTAGGGATCATGAACTTGGAGCGCAGGACAAATTCTTGGTCACTCCAAGTCCCAAATCGTGAAAAGAAATTAACAAGGATAGAATCGGATGGTGGAGCGCTTCCAGGAAGAAGTGCCGAAAACCCATGAGCCCTCGAATCCAGCCAAATGCGAGGGAGATAACGCTAAGAGTCATTCAGTACTCGAAGTCTCACAGGAAGTATTGAACCGTTGATCTCAGGGAAGATCAAACCGTTGATTCCTTTCATCGGGAATTTGGAGAATCGAAATTTGGGAGAACAGAGGAAGTTGTTCTCAAAAATCTTGAAACGCAAACTTACGATTCGCGAGGAAAGATCTAGACCATTGAATCACGGTGAGTGTTAGTCGTTGATCTGACGCACTTGAATTTCATGAAGACAGAAGTTGAAAGAGGGAAGAGAACTGCTTTCTAATTTCGCAAACCGCGAAGTCCCGATTCACGAGAAAAACGATCCACACCGTTGGATTACGAGGAGCTTTGAGTCGTTGGATCTGACTCACATAGATTTCGGAAAACTAGAGATCGGAAGAAAAGAGGGGAAACTATTTTTCGAAATCCTGAAATGTGAATTGTCGATTCGCAAGGAATTGACTGGGACCGTCGAACCCGAAAAGCTGTGGACCTTTGATCTGAGGCAATAGGGGTTTGGGAGTTCGGACCTCAGGAGAAAGGAGGAGAGCTAGTCCTCGAAGTTCGCAAAGGGTAAAGTCCCGTAACGCTCGGAAGTTGGTGCCCAAGATCATAGCTATAGGTCACACCGGTGGAAGTTAAAGGAAGAGCTAGCACTCGCTAGACTCTTGTTTTGGATTTCGGGGATAGAGAGAGTTGAGGGTGACTCATATCGAAACACCCGATACGAGAAATCCTGAAATGCCTTTTGGATAGGCGCGTGGTCATAGCCGGTGGCCATGTGGGAGAAACTTGTGCCACCGCTAGTTCTCATAGGAGAGTTTTTGTGCAAGGCTTGTGGTTTTGTTTTGTGGGGGTTCTAGTAGGGACCCAAAGAGCTGCTCCAACTTAGAGAGCTGAAGACCCATTGACTGAGAGGTTAGCAGACCTCGCTGAGGTGGGGAAACTGCATCGAAAGTGCTCAGGGCAGGAATAATCATGCACAATGATTACAATGGAGAGCACAAGAAGATTCAGGAATCATGGAAGAATTGAATGCTTGTGGGATCCGCAAGAAAAAGTGTTAAAGGGAGAAAGAAGTTGCTGCAATTTGTAGCAGCAAGTATGTTTTGGCTCGTTGGGACATCTAGAGGAAAGAATGTTTGCAAGTTGCAAGTGTTGTTGGTAATGTTGTTGCATAATGAAGGAAGCAACAGAGAGATGAAGTGTTGGTTATAAGATTGATAAAAGAAGCATGAAAGCTTCTACTTCTATCAGATATTCATGTAGTATAATTTTTAATGGCAATCATGCAGATATGAGTTTTTATCACTCTTTTTGCATAATTGTTGAAAGGAAATTATGGTAAGAATTTCCTCAGCCAGAGCTATGTTATTAAATCACATGATTATATTATTTGAATGCATACCACCGGATGTGGTAAAGGTTGTAGGTCTATATTAATTCAAATCTTTTTTTTTTTTTTTGCTTCTGAATGCACACATTGACATAGTCGAATGTCATGTTAATTTGGTTATGGGGTAATAACCAAATAATTAAAAGATAAGAACTTGTTACAAGAATGAATGCCAGAAAGTTAGTCATGCATGAGACCAGGACATGGTTGGATATGGCAAGGTACAGATATGGAAAGATTATGAGCCACACCAGGTACTAGAAGCTTCCTACTTTTAAATAAACTTGGACTGCAACCTTTTTGTTAACACTAATGAACACTGCAGAATTATATTCTTGGTGTAGTGTTCGGGTCGGAAAGGAAGGCATCCAATTAATTGGAAAGATAATGGGAAGTGTATGGAGAATGTGGCAACACATTGGCCAAAATTCCAACCCATGGATGGTGAGATACATGAGTGAGATAGAGAGCATTATGTAATTCAATGCAAGGTGCACTGAATAAGAATGCATTGAGAATCACACTCATGCATAATAAGTGATATAATTGCATACTAAGTGAAATGGTTGAATATGTTTGGTAAGTACATGCATATATATTATTGCATGGAAATAATTATGTTGATGGCTGAAATGTTGCTAACCCCTGAAATTGAGAACATTTCAGGAACTGTTAAACACTGTAACAGGGAAGTTACAAGCCAGGTAGTCACAAGAATGGAGACTACATAAAATTTTGTGTTCAGAAAATTGAAATTATGAACTTACTGTTGTTAACTGTGGACATGCATATGCATAGAATGACGAGTCATTGTATTGGTCAAGTTGTTTGGTAATTGTGATTGAATTACCAGGTGCAAAAATTCTAAGATCATTGCATAAGATGTTGTACATATTGAATTATGATGTACAGAAAATACTGACAATTTGTTGGCAGTATGCAAGATGAAGTCTTGCAGAAAAATTGTAGGTAGTTTTGTGCCTGTGGAAAAATCACAGGGATGACTGCATTCATAATGTGACAACAATCGAGATGAATCATGAAATAGGACGTCATGTTTTGGGAATAAAAGTTGAATTTCCTTTCGAATTAATTGGAATTCCTAAATGAATTCTTGTATGTTCTCTCATGATAACTGCATGTGGTTGATGCAGATGAGATGATGTTGATAAAAGTTAAAATGTTGGCCACAAAGAGTATCTCGGGAAGATGTTGCTTGGAAACCTTTGAGGGCAGTTGGAACTCCTGGAGCCATGGTGCTCTAAGAATTCCAATCCGACCTATTTCCAAGCCCAAGGAAGGGAGGTGTAGCACTGATGGACTGTGCTTGTGAAGGTGTATACTCCCGGGTGGGACATGCATATGGGGAATGATAGACCATTGGTTGGAGTACTGCCGAGGTTTGAATGGTTGGAGTGTTGCTGAGGTCTGGTACCTTGGCCTAGACCATGTGGATAAGGATTGTGGACCATGGATATCTTGGGAAGCCATTGCCCAATGGAGTCATAGCTCTGCTCCGGGGTGGGAGGTCTCTCAATCAAAAGATAAGTACAATTCTCTATTTATTGTATGTTGTGTATGTTGTATACAGTTTTAATGTTATTGAATTTGTTTATATATACATACATATACATTGCATATATGGTTGCATTACTGGATCCATGACTGTACCTAAGGTGTCTCATATTTCATTACTTAAGAAATATATATACATTATGCTAATCATGTAATCGATTGGAATATGATTCAGGTGGAACCAGAAAGTGTCCTGCAAGTGCATCCTGTGCGCATATTGGATAGGAAAATAAAATAGCTTCGGAATCGAGCTATTGAGCTTGTAAGAGTCCAGTGGATCTGGTACGGTCTTAAGGATGTGACATGGGAGCATGAGGACGCTATACGGGTGTAATACCCGCATATTTTTGAATATTTTTGAAATCTTGTTGATGCTATGTGAAAGTTGCATTGAGGACAGTGCATAAATAAGGGGAGGGGAATTGTAGTGTCCCCAAGGCCGAGCCCTTTGTGAGTCTGATGTATGAAATTAATTGTAAGTATGTTTTATTAGGCTGGTGAGCCAAGTTTATAGAAGCTGGGGGATTATATGGTTATTAGGCCAGGGAGCCTAAGTGTTGAAGGCCAAGAGCATGCTTTTGTATATGTACTCATGCAGAGGATTAATAAAAATATAAACACCGCCGCGTGCAGGCCGACACGATGAATGAGTGATGGGGGACTAAGCATCCACAGAGTGGGTAAGGAATTAGGGGATGGAAGGTGGGATTAGGGGCTAAGTGTTGAGCCTAGGGGCTTAAGCCTTGGGAATAATATTTTAATATTATTCCAAAAGATGTGTGCATTATATGTTTTAACCTAAGTCCTTTTGGAAGGACATGTGATTTTCCAAATGGTGGGAGGAATGCATGCAGTCACATGGGTGACAAGTGTCAACCCTGGCGCATGTAATAAAAGGCTGAGACGAGCCGTGTTGGGGGGTTCCTCCTCCATTCGACCCTGGACTATCCTGAGCGTGAACCGTGTGACCTCTGCAAGAGACCCTCGTGCAATTCTGAAACGGGGAAAAAGCCTGTGTTTGTTCTGAAGAGCCAGTACACCTTTGTTCGGAGCCATGGAGTCTGTGTCGACCCCTATGGGAATTTCTAGTCACGTAATCCCGAAACCATAGCTGTGGGACTATGCTGTAATGGTAGTGAAAACTGCTGAATCAAGCTATGATAGGGGTTTCTCCTTCAATGGACCCGATCTGCTGAATGGTACGTCCGACCCAACCTCTGTAAGAGTATACCCTGTACACCCTTTGAACCAAGAGCCGCAGTGTTGATTTGGAGAGAGCCTGTGTCAAATTTGGAAATTCGATGCATCCTTTATCTGACAAAGTGAGCCTGTGCATGGAGTCCCTGTCCCAAAGTCGTGACTATGAGACCATCCTGTGATTGCTGAACCAGTTTGGGAAAGCCTCTGTCTATTTTCCCATGGGTTGTTGTGGCCATGCAGTACTGTACTGCATGTGGATTGTTGTCCAGTTGTTCAAAACTCTCTTCAGGTGAGAGAGGTGATTGAGGCTGGAAGAATAGGTTGTTGGCCTATGAGCAATTCTCTTCAGGTGAGAGAGTTTGCTAGGAAGTGGTTTCTTCCAGAGAGTGTCTAGCACCAGCTTCGGGCTCTGAGACTTCCTGATCCGGCCTGTTGCCGAGACCCAGAGAGGGAGGTTAGAACTGATGGACTGTGCTTGTGAAGGTGTATACTCTCGGGCGGAACAGGCATGTGGGGAATGAGAGTCTAGTAGTAGTGGGCGTAAGATGGCATCTTGGGAAGAATCCTTCTGGTTTTCTGTGCTATTTTCCCTATAACCTCAGCCTAGCCTAGGATTCCTTGCCTTGGGGTGGAGCTTAGTCCCAGCTTAGGGGTGACCCATTGTTGAGCTGATGAGCAGTGTGGTCTAAGGCTGGGAGGTTCGTGGAAGGCCTGCACTTGGCTGGTGGAACTGCCACTATTTCAAAGATAAGTACCAGATGATGCTTTAATTATGTTTTTGTATCTCTGTGTATTATAATTATCATGTATTCTGCTATGCATTTGGATTCATGTTATTGCCATGGATTATTTATGTTAGTAATAATTCTTATGCTTACTCTGAGCTTAAATGTATTTATTTGCTTAAATGCATGTGGATTATATAATGC
>JZKD02S1460968.1:0-10896 GCA_000966675.3 Picea glauca
GCATTTATGGTGTTTCTCTCATGGAAGGTTTACAACTAGGGTTTGATTATGCATTCTTCATGATATGTAAGTGAATTTTTCATGCAAAAATTCTTAAGTGAATGGTTGTAGGCTTCATTTGGTCTATTATATTGCTTGTTAAATGAAATCACATAGTCAAGAAGTATTAACCCTTTGAATCATAACCTGCATATATATATATATATTGTGTTGTCATTGTCTTGTTTCGGGCAAGTGTTCTCAATAGGGACTTCACTTCTTTATTGGCTGATTAGCCGGAATATCTGATATTGGTGGTAACCTGAGAGGAGGGAAAAACCTTAAACTCCTGACCTTATATTCTTTGCCTCTTCAAACCCCAGGTTGCCGGGGATGTCTCCCCTGGGCTAACCTCCCTAAACAGAAAGAGCCCCCCATCGAGGTGACATTGGGTGGGGAGGTTCCTGTTACGCCAATTTGTCCATCATCTTGTAGCCCGTGACCTTAAACTACAAATTGCGCGATAACAATATGTGTATGATTGTTCATTTGTTCATTGCTTATTTACTCTGTATTTATTGGATGATAATGCTTCATTGATATAACACTTGGATTATATGGTTAAAAGGGATTAAATTGCTCTATTACTGATTCATCCCCCCTCTCAGTAATCCAACAGTACTAGGGTACCTTGGGAGTCATTGACATCATTGGTGATTTCCCTCGCACTTGTTAACGGTTTACCTCAAAGACTAGTAATCCAGTTGTTTCTACCATGTTCGACATCAAATCATCTATTCACATGGATAGATTCGTACCACATTGGGATTGGGATGAAGATCCTGGGTTGAGCATTCAATCTATTATCTGCTTTGCCCAGGTTGTGAAGGATATCATTTGAGCATGTTGATATATATATATATATTGTCACATAGATCCACATTGTATTGGTCTATGTCTATGTTTTACATCTCGTAGCTCCAATGTGTATTTTTCATGGCTATGATCAGTTCATGTCGTGGAGGTATGGATCCACATTTTATCTTTGGTGGCCATATCCTTAGTCAATATTTTTCATGGATCCACAATGTATTGGTCGACGCCCGTGCTTTGAGTCATCTCGTATTTCAAGCATAGGTATGTCTGCCTCGTAAATAGAACATGTATTAATATTGTTTGATGGTTGTTTGTAGCTTCTTCTAGGTTCTCCAATTCCATTCCCTTGCATTGAAGAATTGTAAAGTGTTTCGGCCATCAGTTTCTCATCTGACTTCACACTTTAGGGGGCAATCTGTTACAGACCAAAATGCCACACTTAAGTACCTCACCCTAAGTGTCGCAAGTGTCACATACACTGACACCATGAACGAACATTTGCCACAATCCCTAGTCAATGTGGAGGAGAAATATATTAAATGAAGGTCAAAATACTATGTGCACATGAATTAATTATTAATATTCATAAAAGGGAAATTAATTTAGTGTGATAATCCACCTCACATTTACTTTCCTATTTTCAAGGAGAGGTTTAGAATCTCATGGATGGTTGAGATATTTTCTTAAGCCAAAATCCTAATTTGGTGGATCTTGAGAGATATTTCCTCCTTAAAATCCTTGAGATATATTTTCTCCCCAAAATCCTTGAAGAGATATTTTCTCTCCAAAAATCTTGGAGATCCCATTTTAGTGGGTCTAGTGAGTGTTCTTCTCCATGGTGGTTAAGCCTCCAAATCCTATATAATGAGGGATTTCCATGGAGAAGAGGAGGAATCAAGAATCTTTTGGATATTAAACTTATGATCTCGGGAGCATCGTGCAAGGGCTAGATGAGGAAGACTTGGGGAAGCTACTGCAACACCATCCATGATTGTAAGTATCTCTTTAAATTTCTCATCACTATTACTTGGCTTATTCCCTTAAAAATTGTGTATTGTTGCATATGATTGTCGATCTTGATAGATGAATTTGATTAGTCTAATATTGTAGAGTAGATTAGGATTTATTTGTCTTTTTGATGTCCATTGCATTGCAGGTATCGAGTGGTGTTGAAGAGTTTGGAGATCAAGCTCATATTGGAGGCAATGAGGATGAACTGCAAAATAAGGTGCATCACACTTTCTTCCTTCTCTTTCTCTTTCTGATTAGGTAATTGAATTCAAAGGGATGTTAGTGTCCATTTGTATCTTTCTGTCTTGGTCTAGGGGCCATTAATCCAAGAGAATATCCACCTTTCCACAGGGAGATTATTCTGTAACAATTGGTTGCTAATTCTTTTTAGCAGAATCCTTGCACTATGAGTAGGGAACCATCGATCAATTACTTTGCCTTCTAGGCCCATTATCTCAAGTCACAACATTAAAAAGAGATGACTCGCCACCATGATAATTTTTTTGTTCATGAACAAAGATAGAGCACCACAACTAGCCTCCATTGACTTCAACACAAGAATACAAATATTAATGACTTGCCTTAGCCACCTCTTAGGTAGAGAAACCTCCTAAGATGGAACCAAGGAAATGATAGCGGGAACCCATTGTAGCTAACCCAGTTTATGAATCTTTATCATTGGATTATGTTGTCCATTTTCCCCATGATTATGTGTTTAATGTTTATTATTTAACCATACTCAACTATTAAGATTATAAGGGAATTTTTGAGATAGGGCAAGATTATCTTATAGACTAAAAAGAAAAATAGATTGTGGTCATTATGTATTTTACCTATTTTTTTTTTTGTATAAAGTGTCTTGCATGTACATATTGTGTCTATAATAATAGTCAGAGGATAGGTTTAATTCCATAAAAATGAATAAGAAGAAAGAGGAACCAACAAAATGATGACTAAATCCACCCATTTTCTACCAAATTAGGATGGACATTAAGACCCATTGTAGCATTTACATGTGAAATAAGTTTATTCAATAACAAAAGTTAGATAGATAGTAAAATATAGTTCATCATTTGATTAAAAAATCCTTAGATACCACTTGTTCCTTTAAAATATACATATTAACATCTAACCTGATTCAAAATTAATTCTTGATTGTATTGAGGTGATTTGCAGAAAAATGATGTTGTGCTTCTTATCCAATACCCTTTAATGATGATTATCTTGAAGTATAAATGAGATATCATAGCAGAAAATAAAAGAACTCAAATTACATATGTTGATGACCTAAATTACTTCATCTTCAATTTCCTTCTGGATAGCGAGACTGCTCTTCTTTATCTTAAAATGTCAAACTTCATTACAATATGGACTTACAAAAGCCAATTTGAAGGACTCTTCGTAATTGCACTGCTCAAAATCATAAAAGGAGTTTACCATTGGGTTCCTCGCAAAAACCTGAGAAAAATGAGTATAAAGTCGACCATATTCTGAATTGGCTCAATATTACCCTCTTTACACGCCAAACAATGAACTATGGCATTCATTAATGAAAATATGGACTAAGAATTTTACAAATTACCTCTTAGCACAAAAATAACATCACCATTGAACTCCTCTCGGAAAAACAAGAAAAATGAGTATAAACATGCCTATGTTTGGACAATATACCTCATGGCACACATTTCTATGCAACACATAAACTTGGCTTTACTCTGCATGCATTTCAATGCCTCTGTACCATACCCTATTTTGAGATCCATGCATCCTCAAACTACATGCCTATCTCAAGATCTCTATCAGTCTTGGACCGCGTGCCCATAAAAAGGCTGCAGGTCCTTAACCTCCATCCAGAACTTTGGGTTAGCATTGAATGTTTGTTAGGCAGGTTCCCAACAAACCCTAATTCTTAGCGCAATTGGTTAAGTCATTTTCATGTTATATGGTAGGTCGAGGGATCAAACCCCACCGACCTCTGATTATTCAGTGTTTTTTTGTTACAATGGTGGCATATGGTATATATATACCTACCATATGGTTATAACCAAAGTTTTAACGCCCCCTGTGGGAATATAGGTGGTCACATTGCATAAATAGAACCATATAATATGGGTTGAGGGCTAGGCCCTCAACCCCTTTTCCATCCAACCCTACCACATTAAAGCTTTAAATATATACGAGACCATAGAAAGGTTAAGTCTCATCGTGTGGTCTATTGGTAAAGTCGCTTGGGTAAGATTATGGGAGGTCATGATTTTGACCCTCATCAACTCCCATAAATTTTTTATATTCATAAACCATTAATGGTCAATGGGAGGCTACCACGTGGTGACCTCTCATTGGTCTATCCTTGCCACATGTCAACACATAACAGGTCCACTTGGATTGTACAAATTGCCAAGTCATTTTTCCAAATGGACATGCCATGTCACCTGCCTACCACGTCAGCACTGTACAACCTGTATGGTCGTGCCATGTGTCACCTTTGTAGTGGTGACACGTGTCACCTTTGACCTCGTTGACTTTTGTCTTTTTTCTCTAGTTTGACTCAAACTTTGACCATCCATAACTTTTGCATACGAACTTTGTTTGAGGTGATTTTCGCGTCGTTGGAAAGATATCACCGAGATCTACGTAATGGTTTAGTTTTCAAGAGCATTTTATATGGACAAATTTTGATATTTTCTAGATCCTCCCGGACCTCTATGAGTGTTCTGGATCTTCATGGACCTTCTGTGAACATTTCAAATCCTCTTGGACCTCTATGAGTGTTCTGGATCTTCCTGGACCTTCTGTGAACGTTTTGGATCCTCTTAGATCACACCTTCCCACTGAAGAACTTTTGAACCTCCAAAAGCATAGATATCCAAAAACTTAGTGATGATAACTCTAACTCACTCTTCCATCTTGCTGAAATGCCCTGATCAAGTAACTTAGTGATGATGATGCTTCTTCACTCTTCCACCTTATTGAATATTCTGGGACTAAGTCTTCATATTTTATCTTAGATATTAGATTAGTGTTCTTCTATCTGCTTCTTAAATATGGCTCTGACTCTGACCTTTAGCACTATCACTAATATAATATAGCTCCAATTTTGGCTCATAGATTCCTTCATAACAAAATTCTGCTCACTGAATCTCTGCAATATCTGAATCTGAATTTTGTACTCAACATCCACTCCCATCTCCTTCTTTGTTGAAGATAGTCTATCTCAACCAATATGAAACCAAGTTGAATGTTGATCTATGCCTTTCCATTTTGGACTCTTTTTTCTTGTATTTTTGATGTATCTATAGGAGTCTCTGAATGAATTCCCTGTCCATTACTTCTCTCCTGCCTTGAAAACAATTCTATTTGTACTGTATCCATTTATACTGAACTTCTGTTCAAGGTATACATCTACATGAACATGACATAGTATCTTGAAGATGCTTATAGCATGCATCTTTAAAAAGAATATTTTTTCTCCTTTACCAACTCTAGGAAGTCTTACATTACTTCAATGCTCTTCTCGCTTCTCGATCTACATGTTCCAACTGCTTGCATCCTTCTATTCCTTCGCCTTCAGTACTTCAGAATAAGAATGTTAACTTAGACAATTCGATCCATATGTAGTCTTTTAGATGATAACAAGACAATACAATTGTCTATATTGTTGTGGAAAGGCTTAGAAATATTTATAAGATCCCTCTCACTCCTATAACAAAGCGACTATATAGAAACCGTTTACAAGATTCCTCTCACTTCAAATAATTTGTAAGGTGGCTATATAGAAATCCTTTTACAAGATTCCTCTCACTCTTAACAACATATAAGGTGGCTATACATAATTTTTCTTACAAAATTTCTCACTCTTAACAACATATAAGGTGGCTATATAGAAATTCTCTTACAAAATTTCTCTCACTCTTAACGACATATGAGGTGGCTATATAGAAATTTTACAGAATTCCTTTCACTCTTATAATATGCAATGAGTGGCTTACAAGCCTTCTAATAGACTTAGGATATATCTACATATGCATATTACATATGCATATTACATTTACAAATATACATATTTATAATGAAATCTCTTCAGATGGATGGCTTATTCATGGACTCATCCTCCTCTTAGTACTGGAAGGTGTCTCACAAATTCCTATCTAGAATTTTACATAATTCCTCTCTCTTATAATCTACAATGAGTGGCTTAAAATACTTCTAATAGACTTAGAAGATTACATATGCATATTACATTTACAAATAAACATATTTACAATGAAATCTCTTCTGATGGATGGCTTATTCATGGACTCATCCTCCCCTTAGTACTGGAAGGTGTCTCACAACTTCCTATCTCTGACAATGCCTTTGATGTTGATACTGAATCTGACATCGAATCTATTACAAAATCTGATGTTGAATCCAAGAAACCATTAGACTAGATTATAGGTCTTCCCAATAACCTATATAACCTCTCCTTGCAAACACCAAGCACTATTGATGTGTCTTGAGTAGCTTCCCTTGAATACACAAGTACTTGTCCATTCCAAAATGAAATTGCATAGCTTTCATATTCAAACAATGCAACTGAGAGTATTTTTTCTTTCAAATATGGAACATATAACATATGGTCTATTCCTAGAAATCCTCCCGACTCGAGCTAGAATCTTACATATCCATACCCTCTTATTGCTTGTCTAGTGTTAGTTCCAGATCCTACATAGCAATATGTGTCGATCTCTGAGAAAGTCAGGAATACTGATGTCATCCCAGTCCTGTGCCAAGATGAGCCATTGTCCACAAACCATTCCTCGATGTCTTCATATATCACTCTATTAAGACTAGCCATTAGGAAGTACTCTTTCTCAAATATTTCAACAAGACCATTAACTTCACCTAAGGCTACTACTTGTCTTCTTGCAAGTGCCTTTTAATATTTCCAATTATACTTCAGACATAAGTGTGGATAAAGTGTCCAACACTTCTCGATTAGATGTCCACTCTTACCATAATAAGAGAAGAGTGTATTGTTCCCCTCTTGGAACCATGATCCCTTTTTGTCATTCCCCATTTTCCTCTATTTTGAGAAATGACCTTTACCTTTAGCCTTCTTCTTGGATGGATTTTCTTGCACGGATTGTCTTCTTTGACATTTATCCATATCATGGTTACTAGTTCCACATGAATCACATCGATACATAGACCATTTACCAGTGGGAAACATCTTCATTCTTTCTTCAGAATGCACAACTTTCTCTGGAGATATCTTATATATGTTACCTTTCCTTGGGATAGAAGGTAAGACTAATTGTTTATGAAGGAACTCTTCATCTGAAGTTCTCCTTGCTTCAACCATCCTCGAGCATTCCCCATATTGACAGGAAAAATAATAATATGAAGAATCATGCTTCTCCATCATGCCCTTCGAAAGAGTTAGTTTCTCTTGCATAGGAGACTTTACATTCTCGACTTGCCAATCTTCATGTATTGATATTGATGGTGCCAATACTTGATTCTTGGTCTGCAACTTCCTTTCCAAATCATGAAAAATACCTCTTTGGAATTCCTCATGACATAACAGTCGATCTTGCAGCTTCTGCTTCTCCTCTTCAAGAGATTGCAATTGCATCCTTAATTCAAAATTCTCCTTCTGAATTTATTGGTTAATGTTCTTCTGTAGCCTTAACTTCATGAGAGATTTACTCATTTTGTCCTCTCAACAAGGGTCTTCAATACCTTCACCAACTTAAGTCTTGTATCTTGTCACATCAACAACTTGCAAATACACGTCAAACCTGGCTCTGATACCACTTGATCAAAAAATCCTTAGATACCACTTATTCCTTTAAAATATACATATTAGCATCTAACTTGATTCATAATTTATTCTTGATCGTATTGATGTGATTTGCAGAAAAATGATGTTGTGCTTCTTATCCAAAACCCTTTAGTGATGATTATCTTGAAGTATAAATGAGATAGCATAGAAGAAAATAAAAGAACTCAAATTACATATATTGATGACATGAATTACTTCATCTTCAAGTCCCTTCTAGATAGTGAGACTGCTATTCTTTATCTCAAAATGTCAAACTTCATTACAATATGGACTTGCAAAAGACAATTTGAAGGAATCTCCTTAATTTTGCGGATAAAACTCTGAAAATGAGTTTACCATTGAATTCCTTGCACAAATCTGAGAAAAATGAGTATAAAGTCGACCATATTCTGAACTAGCTCAATTTTACCCTCTTTACACACCAAATGATGCACTATGGCACTCATTAATGGAAATATGGACTAAGAATTTTACAAATGACATCTTAGCACAAAAATAACATCACCATTGAACTCCTCTTGGAAAAAAAAGAAAAATGAGTATAAACATGCCTATGTTTGGAAAATATACCTCATGGAACGTATTTCTATGCAACACATAAACTTGGATTTACTCTGTACACATTTTGATGCATCCATATCGTACCCTCTCTTAGGATCCATGCATCCTCGAAATTCATGCCTTTCTCGGGATTTCTGTTGGTCTTGGACCGCACACCCATAAATAGGTCGCGGGCCCTTAACCTCCATCCTAAACTTTGGGTTGGCATTAAATGTTTGTTAGGAGGGTTCCCAACACCACATTCTTAGTGCAATAGGTTAAGTTATTTGCATGTTATACGGTAGTTCGGGGGATCAAACCTCATCGACCTCCGATTATTCCATGGTTTTTTGTTACAACGATGGAATATGCTATATATATATGGTATATGGTTATAAACAAAGTTTTAATGCCCCCCGCGCGAATATAGTGAGCCACATTGCATAAATAGAACCATGTAATATGGGTCGGGGGCTAGGCCCTCAACCCTTTTTCTGTCCAATTGTACCACATTACAACTTTAAATATATATGAGACCATACTAAGGTTAAGTCTCATTGTGTGGTCTATTGGTAAAGGCGCTTGGGTAAGGCAATGGGAGGTTGCGGGTTCAACCCCCTTCGACTACCATAAATTTTGATATTCATAAACCATTAATGGCTAATGGGAGGTTGCCATGTGGTGGCCTCTCATTGGTCTATCCTTGCCACATGTCAACACACAACTGGTTCGCTTGGATTGTACGAATTTCCAAGTCACTTTTCCAACTGGACATGCCATGTCACCTACGTGGCATGTCAACATTGTATGAGTTGTACAGTTGTGCCACATGTCACCCTTGCAATGGTGACACTTGTCACCTTTGACCCTGTTGACTTTTGCCTTTTTGCCCTAGTTTGACTCAAACTTTGACCATCCATAAATTTTTCATATGAACTCCATTTGAGGTGATTTTTGTATCATTGGAAAGCTATCGTTGAGCTCTATGCAATGATGTAGTTATAAAGAGAATTTGAGATGGTGAAATTTTGAGCTTTTCTGGATCATCCTTGACCTTTATGAGCCTTCTGGATCTTCCTGGACCTTCTATGAACATTCCAGATCCTCCTGGATCATCGTTGAGACCCAATGATCCATATTTTGGATCAAAAAGAGAATCTATGTTGGGATGTCGACAATAATTTGAGTACACATCCTTAAAGGAAATCCAATTGTGCACCACAATAATGTAGTACCAACTATATAGGTGCCTAACTTACTATTATCATGTGCTCGTTCATTCTAGATTTATAGTCATTGGTCATGTAACGAAAAAAACTACAAAGCTGCAACATTTAGTAAAACATAGAGAGGCTAAAACACTCAAATGTCTCTAGTCAAAGTTTGTGATGGTTAATCAATGATGGATTGATTTGCATACAACACAAATAAAAATACCCTAAGATATTGAATACCCACCTCACTAACACATGAGAGATTGATAATATTGTAGGACTATGGGGTTTTATGTAGTGTTCAAGGAAGACATGTGAAATGTGTATTTAGTGAAGAACTTGAATTCCCAACCATCCCTTAAGACAATGTATGGAAATAATGCAAGGTTGGAGGGTTTTAGGCAAATGAAAGAAAATTAGGTGAAAACCCCCACAACCATTATTCATGGGGATCAAATGCTTGATAACTTATAGAAAAGACATATGGTGTAGGTGGGTCTTAATAACACTTAAAAGTAATGAAATATCAAACACCTATATACACAACACATGGAAACAAAGTGGGGTTGTGGGGTTATAGGAATTGGAGGAAAAATGTTGATGAAATATTATTGAGGTGGATTGAAAGCATGAAAGCCTAAATATATAAATTGTTGTTGAGTGACATACATGGGCCCCAAGTATATCCATGTTTTAGGGTGTTGACAAATTCAAAGGCAAGAAGGATACATATTATAGGGTTTCCAGTCTTACCCATTTACCCAAGGTCTAAATAGCCTAACAAATTGAATCTAAGACAAGAGATAATTTTGGGACATGATGCAAATAAGCATATCACTGACAAGGGTTGAGTGGATGATTAATTTCCTAACATCTAATTAAGCTTCACATGTGGGGTTTTGGGCATTTTTGGGGAGTTGTGAATAAGAGAATTAGAGCAAATCATAGGAAGATTGAAGGTCTTAAGATTGCGAGAAAAATTTGAAATGGAATGCAAGGATCTACAAATCCGTTGAAAAAACCCTTATAGACTAGATGATTATGAATACATTGTTGAGTTTATCAAGGATGACATTATGACCCTAATTATGATATATAAAGGACCACATGTAAGTAATAGGTCAACCTAGTAGTGGGATTACATGAGCAAAGACTAAGAATATGTATATAGAGAGGTTAATGGATCCATTCGTGTACACATTAGATTATGATGCTTGTACTTGAAAATATTTGAGTTACTTGGGATTTCTTTCCCTAATATACAAGGGATTATTGTGTAACTCATCATTAATAATAATTTTGAGGGCTATGGTCCATGCACATATTTGGTGTACATTATGTGTGTGCATGTTTAACATGCTTCATTATAATGTTTTGACCAATTTAAATGACAACAATAATATAACATTAGCAATGTAACGACCAAAGACCTGGGTGCTTAACATGCCA
>JZKD02S1460979.1:0-10896 GCA_000966675.3 Picea glauca
GATAAAATTATTTTACCTTAAAAATCGCCAAAATTTTATAAAAACTATATAAAATCCTTATAAATTTGAATATTTTTACAAAAATATCGCCAAACATTTATAGTTTGCATATGAAAGATTAGTAATATTCGCCAAGGTTTCTATATTTTAAAATAAATTTCCATCCTTAAAATCATCCCTGGTTTAAGTATAAGTTGAAAAAGGTTTTAAATTGTACTTGATATTGATTCACCCCCCTCTCAGTATCAACAATCATCTCATATTAGGACATCTCATTCCTTAGCACATTATTTTTGAGCCTTTGGTCACTGCTGGACACCAAGCTCACCAAATCCAGTGCCTTCCATCCCTAGAAGGATGGCCAAATCGAGGTCGTTAATTAGATGATCATGGATATCATGTGCATGTACAATTCAAAGCATCCCCACACATGGGATGATATCCTTCCCTATGTTCATCACAACTACATCAAAGCCATACATATCTCAACTTACCACAACCCATTTTAGGTGGGGTTGGGATTTCAACCATCGGGTCCCATGGATGTTGCACTACCCCTTGTGACCACCTAGGAAGAATCATCCAATGTTCAAACTGAAGATAACAAATATACCCATTTCATTGAGTAGATCCAACACATCTTCCAACAGGTTCAGGATATTTTGTAGAATTCCAATTCCAAGTACAAGCAACGTCATAATCAACATTGAGTGCCACACAAGTTTTAGGTGGGAAATAAAGTTTGGTTGCACTTGCAAAAGGAATTTCTTACGGGACCCCATCAGAAGCTTCTTCCACTCTAATATGGACCTTATACCATCACCAAGGTTGTGGGTGACAATTCTTTTGAGCTCAACATTCCCCCCTTTCTTGGCTTGCACCCAATGTTTAATGTGGACATCCTTCAACCATACTTTCCACCCTTATTGGACACTTCATAGGTATCAGAACAGTTGACATTGAAAATATCAACCCTAACTGCACAGAAAATGCATCCACTGATGCGATCGTGGACATAGGTCAAGGGAACTCATCAAAAAAATGTTCATCTTTATCATGTTGTCAAAGCAGGGAATCTCTTTCACCAAGGCACGTGGTTCACTCGGGGCCATATTCAACAGAAATTTCCTCATTCGATGGGGAAACTCAATGTAATGGAGACCATTTCTTACTAATGGTGGAGGATTGATCCAGGTGGATATTGGTGGCCACCCACCTGTTCCAAATGGATCACATATAGATCTCATATTGACAGTTTCAATTTTCATCTTGGCAGTTTGTTTTCTATATTTTCAAGTCCTAAACTTTTGGGAACATTTTGAGGCCCTAAACAATATTTTTTGGGCCTGCCACAATGAAAACATATCTAGAGTTAGAGTGTGATGACCTAATTTGTATTCCTGTTATATACCTTTACAATGGGATATCGTGTGCCTAAAAAGAAGATCATATGAAAAATTTAGGACCTCAGGAAGTTGATGTACCAACTTACCCCAATAGGGATCACATGAATTTTGGTGCTTCATCTCCTATGGTTATATTTTTGGATGTCTTGGGTTTTTTCATTCATGTTTTATGTAAAAGGGCCTTTGGATCCTCATTGTACTCATCTTCTCGCGAATGAGTGCAACTGTCACATCTCTTCTCAGAGATAAGCCACCATCATTCTAGCAAGCTTGTTTCAATATGCACTTTACATTCTCAACATACTTATCTAATGAATAGAAGCCAAGTTTTATTGTATCTCTATTACATCTCTATGTTCATAATATATATTTGTAATCATTTCATTTTTCTCATAAAATATGGATTATGATGTTTACAGTAGTAGCCTCGAAGCAAATGTAGCATTGTCATATTCACCACTTCTATATGTCCATCTTTCTCCAGATGAAAAGATGTGATATTATTTAACTTAGTGTCCATCAACTCCCAGAAACTAGAGCATAACTTCCCCAAGAAGAAAGAGTCTCAATCATATACAATAGATGTAGGAAACCCAAAATGAACCTAAACATTATTAAAGAAAAATTGTGTTGTTTGTTCAATTGCGACTTGCTTCTTACAAGGCATTAAGATACACAACATATTCAACATATCCACTATGGCATACAAATAATCATGATCTGTTATGGACATCTACAAACCCCCCACAAAATCCATGAACACACTTTCCCATGGTTGAGAGGGTACTGGAAGTGGTGTATATAACCCCAAATTTTTGTTGCTATGCTTACTTGTGGCACACAAAACACACCCTTTTACATACTTGGAAACTATTTTATTCAATCCAGGGAAATAACAATATCTTTGCAATTGTGCTACTTTCTTTCCTACCCCGAAGTGATGAGAAATGTGATATGTATCGAATTCCCTGGTTACATTTTCTCTTTCATCCTTGGGTATACAAATCTTTCCAAGATGATACAATAAATTATCATGCACATGATAATCCAATTTGTCATTTTGATTGCCATGATTTAGATCTTCATACACATATTTAAAGTCATCATCTCTAGAATATTGTTCAAAAAAACTTTCATGAGCTAAAGAATTATGATTTAGTATTGTAGATTCATTGATTATTGGTCTTGATAACACGTCTGCAACTTTTTTAAGAATTCCCTTCTTATACTTAATTACCGAATGAAATTGTTGTAAGAAACCCATCCATCTAAAGTGTCATGATTGTTGTAGCTTAGTTTGTGATTGAAAATATTTTAATGGTTGATGATCTGTGTGAATTATTATTTCCTTCCCCATTACGTAATGCTTCCACCTTTTAACACTTTGTACCAAAGCATAAAATTCCTTATCATCTGTGTGAATTATTGTTTCCTTACCAATTAAGTAATGCTTCCACCTTTTAACACTTTGTACCAAATCATACAGTTCCTTATCATACGTTAGATAGCTAATTATTTCTTGAGTAAAAATTTCAGAATGGTAACAATTACAAATATGTTTACCTCATTGCATCAAGACTAGTCCCATGGCATGTCCACTTACATCGATTTTCATTCCAAATGGATGTTGCATATCCAACAGACCCAAAACTACTACAATACTTATTTTCTCTTTCAATGTCTCAACGAATTTATTTTTCTTTCCTCCCCATTGAAATACACGTTTCACACTTGTTAATCTGTGCAATGGAGCTGTTATGAAAGAGAAACAAGAAAAAAAATTCTTTTGGTACTGTATTTCCCCTAAGAAGCTCTTGACTTATGTGGCAGTGTCTATATTGGGCCAATTCACGATGAATTCCACCTTAGAGGGATCTATCTTCAACTAACCATTACCTCTAATATAACCCAAGTGAAATAGAGAGGTTTTTCCAAATTCACATTTAGACATCTTCATATATATCTTCTCCCTTTTCAAAAGTTCAAATAATTTCCCAACATGCATTACATGATATTCCCATGTTTGACTAAAGACCAAAATATCATCTAAGTATACAATGAAAAAATCATCTATAAAATGCCCGAATACATCATTCATTACCCTCATAAATGTCACAGGTGCATTGCATAAACCAAATGACATAACCAACCATTCAAACAATCCTTGTTTAGTCTTGAAATCAATTTTCCACACATCACTTTCTACAATTCTGATTTGATGGTAACGACTTCTCAAATCTAGCTTAGCGAAATAAACAACATTTTTGAATTGATCCAATAAATCATCAATTATAGGAAGAGGATATCAGGTCTTTACTATGATATTGTTCAGTTACCGAAATTCAATATATATCCTCGATGTACCATCTTTCTTTGGAGCCAATACAATATGATATCCACACGGAGAGGAACTTGGCCTTATGATTCCCTTATCGAGAAACTCATGAACTTTCATCTTTATCTCTGCACTCCCTATGAATGATGACTTGTACATACAAATATTAGGAAGAGAAGCATCATGCTACAAATAAATTTCATTTTCAACCCTCCCCCCTGGAGGAAACCTTGTAGATTCCTAAAATAGCTCATCATATCTAGAAACAATTTTTACCAATTCCTTCTTATGACTTGGATCACAAACTTAAAAATATTCTAACACAAACTTCTCATTTTTCTTCTCCATCATGAGAATAAAATATTTACTAGCATTTACAATTCTCTTCATTTGTCCTTATGCTCACTATAGAAACATTAGTTTTAATATGGTGATCTTTAACAATATATTCAATCCTGTCTTTGAAAATATGATACTTGTTATGTTATCAATAAAATATGGCTTTCTATATACGTATGGAATAACTAAGACAATACTGCAAATTTCAAGTGGCACTACATCAAACTCAACCTCATCAATGAACTTCAAAGTAATTTCAAATTTGATTTTACACTAATTAGCTACTTGCAATGGATATGGCTTCACATGAGGTGTGGTTTTTAAACCCAACTTCTTAACAATTTCTTCAGAAATTAAATTAAMTTGAGACCCACTTTCAAACAAAGTATCTATCTTTGTATGCTTCACTGTGACCCTTATATGAAAAATCTCACTTTGCTTCTTTTGATTAAGAACACATTCCAATTTTAAATATTGAATTGAAGAACTAATACTAGCAGTGGGTATACCTTTTATTCCCATTGTTATGATATTAATTTCATCTTCTGAATATGATCCCATATCTTGTTGAGTTGTTGCAATAGTCATTTGTTTGTTCTTGTCTTTGAATTTATTTGGTAGCATCTTTGGATGCAACTTCCAACACTTTTCCTCTTCATGTACCTTCTTCTTGCAGTGAGAACATGTAGGATTCTCTTCAAATTTATTCACTATAGTTGACTTCTTACTCTCCCCTTTTGCCTTTGAATGCTTCTCTAATTTATGTGGCTTCTTATCCTCAAACACATGATTTCGCTTGCTAGCTTCAAGATGAGTATATTATACTAACATGTCGTCAATATTAGTAGGATTAAACATTAATATAGTATGTTGAAGATATGAATACATACCACCAATACATTTTAGAATATTTTCACAAGTATATAATAGAATTCATAAAGAGAATTATTTATTCTTAAATTCATGTGTATATACTTGGACATTTTTCCATTTTCTTTGTCTTAGATGTTGCTATTCAATTATTGTTGTTTGCATATAAGCTAATGGATAAAATTGTTTTCTTAATGCAACACTAAATTCATCCCAAGAAGAAATTATTTTATCGCGTTGGATGAGATCATTTTATGTCTTACTCTCCCACCATATCAAATTTGTGCTGCCTAGGCAAAGAGTATCTGACTGTATATTTGCAGTGTCATCAATGATTTTCTGTACCCTACAATTTACTTCAATCTGTTTGATTCAGTTATCCAACTTTTTTGCATTCAATTCACCATCATAAATCAACAAATCAAACTTTACATCTACCTTTAATAAAGGAAAATCATGAGCATGAGAATGAGAACAATTCTTAGAATGATTCTTCTTATGAGAAGAATGTTTACTTTCATCAGAAGAAGATGATGATGATGGGGGTGAAGGAGGATATGGAGGTTCTTAACCTCCTCCTTTTCGTTCATATTTTACCAATGTTTTAGCTATTTCTTGAGCCTTATGGTACAATTCTTAAACCATTGTCTTCATCTTGAGAAATGCCTCCATCATAGCCTCGAGGCTCATTATAGGATCTTCTTCTCCTTCGAATTCCATTCCCTATTTTTGAAATTCTCTTTGAATGTTTTGGTTGAAGTATTCAAGTGTGCCTTCACCTTGCTTTATTTGGACCTCATAAGCACCCACTTACAAATACTTGTCAAGCCTAATCTGATATCAAATTGATCATAAAATACTTAAATGCCAAATTAGTTCTTAAACATACATTTACATCCAATCGGATTTGAAAATTATGACCGTTGTGGTTATTTTTAAATTAACATGTGAATCCCCTTACTTATAAAAAAACTTCATTAATTGATAAATTACTTTTGGAAATAAAAATGTTGTAATTGAGAAAAATAGAAAATAGCAATAGAAAAGAACATTAAACAACTTGATAATGGAGTTCACCCATATTGGGATACATCTCTGGGTCCACTTCCAAATGAGAGATCTCTCTATTGATGCTAAAAAATCCTTGATACAATAACAACTTAAACTTATGTTTATGGAAAATGCATTCTATTATTCTGAAAATACTCAAGTGTGAGTGTCACAATCAACTCCTCCTTGGAAAAATAAATCTTTTGACTACAAATACTCTATATCTCCTAAAATAAAGAATAACAACATAATAAAAATGAACATTTTGGAGTTTTGTTCACAAAATCACATCACGATATAATGGAAAAGTGTTGGGTTTATATAACACATGTCAGGGGTTCAAACCCACCCAGGGCCATTATATTATGGTTGGTGGAATTTATGAAAATTAACAAATCCTCTGTTGGAATACTCAAAGAGGGGGGTGAATCAGTATGAGCACTTTATACCACTTTTAATCACAATATATTTCTTTCACTTAATCAACAATGTTCAACATTTTATCATGAATGTATCATCTATATCATAATCATGTAATCATAAGCAATATCAAATCAACATCACATCGAGAACATAGTACACCAATATTTACATGGAAACCCAAATGGGAGAAAACCACAAAATTATTTTGTATATATATCAAGAATTCATTCATAGGAAGCACCAAATTCCCAATTCTCCAACAACAACTCGAAGGAGGTTACAAACCCCTATTTATAGGCTCCAACTTGAAGGAATATAAAATTCTCTTAATTCTTTGGCTCCAACCAGAAGGAAGCTACAACTCCCTAGGTTCTCCAGCTCCAACCGGAAGTTGGATACAACCACGACCTAGTTCCCATGCTCCAACCTGAAGGAAGCTCAAACTCCGTAATTCTCTAGATCCAACCAAAAGGAGGCTATAACCCCCTTTCCTTGCCCCATCCTTCCTCCATGAAGTATAATTGTATGAAAACTGTCACTACCACAATCATTTCCACTATCACAACCACTGTCACTATCATTGTCACTACCACTATCACTGTTACATCAACCTGTAACCTGTTAACTTGTCAATGTCACTGATACTCAACCAGATCCTCTCACATGGATAATATACCAAGGAAACTTCTCAACTAGATTTCCAACATCACCAACACACGCCTCTACCAAGCATGTATCAAGATCACCAACATACCATCCTAAGATATGTGTCTCAACCAAATACTAACATGTACCATGTACCATGCATCAACCTGTGCCATCAACCATGTACCATAACATGTGCCAACCATGCATATAAACCATGTACATCAACACCATCCCATGTATCAATCTTGTACCATACCAAGAATCAACCATGTACCACAAGAAGTGCATAAACTATGCACCTCAACTTGTACCATATGCCTCAACCATCAAACTTGTATACCAATCATGTACCGTACCATGTATCAACCATGTACATCAATAATGTACATCAACAATGTACATCAACACCTGTACCATACCATGTACCATATACCATATCACTTTCAATCATTCCATGTACCATAAGATAATCCTCAATTTTATGTCAATATCACAAAGATGTGCCTCTAACAATGAACAATAAAAACCATATACCAAGTACCAAGAGTATGTCTCAAGCATGTAACAATATCACATGAACCATGTACCATCAAGGGATTCCAAGACATGTCTTAAGCATGTTGCATAACATCCAAGATACAAGCCTTAAACAAATACATAAAAGACATACCTTTACTCATGAATACCTAAATCATACCATCTTAGATCATGTAGCAACTATGTTTTACCATTAAACCTTGCTGCAACTAAACCAAACATTCTTCTTCAAAACTTTTCCGTAGGTCTGCGACCTGTCCTTATGCAACATGTATATGTACACGACATGTCCTCTTGCAACTCGTGTATGTACACAACCTGTCCTTATGCAACCTATGTATAACCACATAAAACTAGGTTTTCCATTTTTATGCAACTCTGAAACTTTCACTACTTCATACCTTCACAACTTCATAAAAATGTAGTCAAATTCAACCTCATATTCACTAATATATTTCCCAAAAGATAGACCATACCATTCATAAGATAGAAATTCAATGTAAGTGTGTATGTACAAATGAGAGACTCTTTGAGGTGTATTTATACTAATGCTAGGTAACCTATTTACTCTTTCCTTATTTTAGGGGTTTCTTGTTACAACCACTTTACCCTTTCACCAAGACTTGTAACCAACTAGGGGCTTCTTGACTATTCTTTGGGGCTTCCAAATTTACAAGGCTATATCTCTCTAACTATGAGGAACCATGTGGCGTTCCACATATCACCGGAAACAACACGACGTGTACTATCCATCTATGATATTCTTACCTATAATTTCACTATACATCATGCCTATATTCCTTTATCAACTCCAAGTCCAATAACCACACCTTCGGGGATACATGTAGACTACATCAAATGCACCCAACTAACTTATCATCAATCTCAATCATACAAATGACAATCAACTATCCAACATATTTAGACCCCTCCAAGGTTTTAAATCAACCTCTAAGGGTTGACATCAATGTCCAAGATCACTCTCCAAGGTTTGAAATTAGTGACAACCAATTGTCCAATATCCTCTAGATTTTGTAGCTCATGAGAAGAAGGATATTAAAGCCGAGCGGGAAATATTGGATTGAGTGAAGAATCGTTTAATTCCTCACTTATCTGAGAATAATATAAGAAAACATATGTTTTATTCCTTGGTAGGATTATTTTAGAGAACTGATAAGAATAATAAGATGGTCTTAAGACATAAACTCAGATCTATGTAAATTTCCATATATGACAATGTTACCAGCTACCTCATGAGGATCACTTGGTTACTTGATCATCTTGTATCCATAGGGAATAAATTGGATTATGTAGAGATCATTAATGTGACATTGAATGGTTTTCCAAAGTCTTGGGAACAATTTGTCAAAGGAGTCCGTGCTCAGGAAAAACTCCCAAATTGGCAGAGGATTTGGGACGATTGTATCCATAAAGAGAATTTGGAGGAGTTTAAAGGAAACAAGCATGGAATTAGTGATGAGAACTTAGCTCTTGTCAGTAAGACGAGAAAGGGAAAAGGAAATGGTTATAGCAAAAATGGTAACAGTGACAGAGGAACATCACAACCAAGGAAGCATAAGGACATGCATAAAATCAATTGATTCTCATGTCATAAGAATGGAAATTTTGCATATGAGTGTTTAGAGAAGAAGAAGGGAAGAGAAAATATGAAAATAGAACCATAATCATAGACACAACTAGATGAGTTTGCAATAAAGTTTGAGAAGCATTTCTTACTATTTTCTTATAATTCTACTAGCAAACAAATCATGAGTGTGTGGTACATAAACAATGGTGCATCTTTCATATGATAGAAACATGGGAGCTATTCAATATTATGATGGATAAGGACTCAGGGATTCATGTGGAGCTTGGTGGTGATTCCATGTAGCTAGTGTAGGGATAGGGAAATCTTGTTTCAGCTTGAGTCAGAAGGTTTGTTTGATGCCCAACATGTGATTTATGTACCAGGATTAAGGAAGAACTTGGTCTTAGTCTCAGCTATTGAGGACAATGTTTTTACATTACTTTTTAGAGAGTGAAGTTACTAGTTTGTCGATAGAAATATATCTTGGACACAACAATGGTCATTGGGGTTAGAGAGGTCACTTTATACAGGTTGTAGGGAAAACCTTTTCAAGATTTGGTACAATAAAATGACATCCTATGTGAGCTATGGTATAGGATGTTGGGAAATTTACACTATAGGGCATTTATGATTATGAGGGGAATTGTTATAGGTCTTCTAGAGTTAAGTGTTGAGTGGTAGGGAGTCTGCAGAGGGTGCACACTTAGCAAGAATTCCATGGATGAATTTCCAAGCAAAGAGAGTAGGTCCAAGGTGATCTTGGATCTTATACATTCAGATGTGAGTGAATCGATATAAGTTGCATCAATGCGGGGAGCATAATACTATGTGACTTTAATTTATGAGTTTTCTAGGAAAACCTAGATCTTCTTTATGAATACCAAGCATGATGCCTTTAGTCAGTTTTAGGAGTTTATTTCTTAAGTGGAGAACTGGAAAAGAAATAAGATCAAGGTCTTGAGTTTAGATAATGGGGGAGAGTACACCTCTAATGAATTTAAATGTTTTTTCAAGGTAGGGATCAAGATGGATTTGATAGTCTCATACGTCCCTTAGCATAATGTGGCTGGGGAGAGAAAAAACCAATCCATCATCAGTTCTTCCAAGGATATGATACAAGAGTTTCCTATATTTGTTTTGGAAGAGGTGTGTAACAAAAAAATATATGTGCATAATAGGAGTCCTCACAACATATTGGGGGAAATAATTTGGAGGAGGCATTCTTAGGGGTCAAGAAAAATATAGGACACTTGAGGATATTTGGTTGTCCAATATACATGCATGTGCCAATGAAGAAGAGGACAAACCTAGAACTTTCAATACATAAGGGTATATTTTCGGGGTTACATTGAGACCTCAAAGGATTATATGATCTTCATATTCGCTGAATGGAAGAAATGTGTGAGAGGCGATGTTAAGTTAGAGGAAAAATTGGAATATAGGAAATAGCAGTGTAACAACCCTAGTTGAACAAATGTGAAGGATTATTAAGTAAAAATTATTTAGGCGATTAATCGTCTTAATATGGTATTAATTAAACAGGATAGTTATAATAAAACTAATTAAATAGTTATTGATTAACTAATGGTTTCACTTTAATTAATTAATTGATTAATTAAACTACCTATTACATTTAAAAACATGAGTATTAAATTTAATAAATTAATAAGTTATTTAATTAAATTGAAAGGTCGCGTACA
>JZKD02S1460990.1:0-10896 GCA_000966675.3 Picea glauca
TTTTTAGATCTTTTGTAATAGAACATAGTTGTGTCTGGAAATAGTTTTTCATTTTTGTTGTAAATAGGAACCATGCCACTAAAGAGAACTTCTCCAAGAACCCCCATAAATTCTCTGAAAAAAATTGAAAGGAAAATTGACAGTGAGTCATATCAAAGGAATGAAATTATTATCTCAGATACATAGGCAAAATTTATGGAAATATAACTAGATATTACAGAACAAGTAATCACCATTCCTAAATAAAAAATTGAGAATCTCAAACCTATTTTTGGAGATACAGAGAACTAAATTTACAAGGATATAACTTTACCTAAATGGGGTGAGATATACAAAAAATTTAAAGAAGATAATTATCCAAACATTGTGTCATTAAGTAACCCTAACAAGAGAAACTTTGATGACCTGGTATACTTAAACATTGGAAAGTCATGGTTACACTATGTAGCAACTAGGGTACCTATCATGTTGTTAGTACCAAATTTGTTCCTTCCACTGATTTGAAGGTTATTCATGGTTATAACATTGAGATTTAGCAAGTTGAAGGAAGAAGGGAAAGATTCCAGAGCCTCTAAGTCGAAATTACCAAACTATTCCAAGGTCGATGGAGAAAACAACGGATAAATCACGCTCTCTTTGAGCTTAAGGAAATATTTTAGCGCTCTAGCACTTATTTGGGGTCAAAAAGAGCTTATCACGCCTGGAAAGGGGATAATTCCATTATGCAAAGGGGATTATCATGGGACCACAGCCCAGGGACCAAGTATGGGTACCCATCGATCATCGACGTCGACGTCGATGAAATGCATGTTCACCACAATATGTTTTATCTCCTTATCGTCGACAACGATTTCCCCCGCCACATCAATTTACATGCAGAGCTAAAACAACATGCCAACAGAGCATTGTTAGAGACAACTAGGGGGTGACACATGGACATGTGGAACCCACTGGATGCACAGGTGAATATGTCAAATCCAGGTGACATGTGTCTTGCCTGACTACCATGTCAACACCATCGTGGGACCAATATAAGGTTTCCATGTGTCTAGGTTGATGTTAATGCGAAAATAGTTTCCTTAGTCGATCTTGTATTTTCATTGAGCCATATCAACGACTCTCCTCGCGTTAGTGATAGATCAATGGTAGAGATCTGTTTTAGGGTTGTCGTCATAAAAATTCATTGGGAGTTCCCCCTTAGCTCAAGTTCCACAACGCCGACGACGAAATCATCATCAACAAGCAAGGATAAGTTGAAGAAGAGCTGACAGCTTGGCATGTCAATGGAGCATTTTCAGAGCCAACCACTTCCTTCCATGTGGCCATGGGGAACCCATCACATGCCAAGGTAAAAATATCAAATCTAGGTGACACGTGTCCTACTTCTTTGCAATGTCAGTTTCACCATGGGACAATAAAAAGTTGCCACATTTCTAGGCTAGAGTCATCATGACGAGATTTTCCTTAGCCAATTTTTTTCTTTCTACCACGGTGAGATCAATGACCCTCAGTGATTCTTAGACCTCTGATGGATGGTCCAGATTAGTCTTGTCGAGTCTCTTCATAGTCCCCTCTTCAGATCCTTGTCTAAAACTCAAGCCTTGACCTCTCCAATGAGACTCCTACTATTATAACCCTAAATTTCTCTACATATGCATACCTGACATTTGGCCCTCTTACTTTCATTTTTTTCCAAGCCATCACCGAGTTTCTCTTCTAAAAAACCAAATTTTTCTGAAGATGTGTGCACCTTGCTCCACTATTGACCGCGTACATACTCTGGTTGCACCACTACAACCCACGTGTGTACGAATGTTTCACCACTACAACCCACATATACCTGTAAAAGTTGCAAAAAATAAAAATTTGCAAGGAATTTATTGAGATTACGGGCTATTGGGTAGTTTCCCAACTAATCCACCACCTATAGCCCNTGTCATTAAGTAACCCTAACAAGAGAAACTTTGATGACCTGGTATACTTAAACATTGGAAAGTCATGGTTACACTATGTAGCAACTAGGGTACCTATCATGTTGTTAGTACCAAAATTGTTCCTTCCACTGATTTGAAGGTTATTCATGGTTATAACATTGAGATTTAGAAAGTTGAAGGAAGAAGGGAAAGCTTCCAGAGCCTCTAAGTCGAAATTACCAAACTATTCCAAGGTCGATGGAGAAAACAATGGATAAATCACGCTCTCTTTGAGCTTAAGGAAATATTTTAGCACTCTAGCACTTATTTGGGGTCAAAAAGAGCTTATCATGCCTGGAAAGGGGATAATTCCATTATGCAAAGGGGATTATCATGGGACCACAGCCCAGGGACCAAGTACGGGTACCCATCGATCATCGACGTCGACGTCGATGAAATGCATGTTCACCACAATATGTTTTATCTCCTTATCGTCGACAACGATTTCCCCCGCCACATCAATTTACATGCAGAGCTAAAACAACATGCCAACAGAGCATTGTTAGAGACAACTAGGGGGTGACACATGGACATGTGGAACCCACTGGATGCACAGGTGAATATGTCAAATCCAGGTGACATGTGTCTTGCCTGACTACCATGTCAACACCATCGTGGGACCAATATAAGGTTTCCATGTGTCTAGGTTGATGTTAATGCGAAAATAGTTTCCTTAGTCGATCTTGTATTTTCATTGAGCCATATCAACGACTCTCCTCGCGTTAGTGATAGATCAATGGTAGAGATCTGTTTTAGGGTTGTCGTCATAAAAATTCATTGGGAGTTCCCCCTTAGCTCAAGTTCCACAACGCCGACGACGAAATCATCATCAACAAGCAAGGATAAGTTGAAGAAGAGCTGACAGCTTGGCATGTCAATGGAGCATTTTCAGAGCCAACCACTTCCTTCCATGTGGCCATGGGGAACCCATCACATGCCAAGGTAAAAATATCAAATCTAGGTGACACGTGTCCTACTTCTTTGCAATGTCAGTTTCACCATGGGACAATAAAAAGTTGCCACATTTCTAGGCTAGAGTCATCATGACGAGATTTTCCTTAGCCAATTTTTTTCTTTCTACCACGGTGAGATCAATGACCCTCAGTGATTCTTAGACCTCTGATGGATGGTCCAGATTAGTCTTGTCGAGTCTCTTCATAGTCCCCTCTTCAGATCCTTGTCTAAAACTCAAGCCTTGACCTCTCCAATGAGACTCCTACTATTATAACCCTAAATTTCTCTACATATGCATACCTGACATTTGGCCCTCTTACTTTCATTTTTTTCCAAGCCATCACCGAGTTTCTCTTCTAAAAAACCAAATTTTTCTGAAGATGTGTGCACCTTGCTCCACTATTGACCGCGTACATACTCTGGTTGCACCACTACAACCCACGTGTGTACGAATGTTTCACCACTACAACCCACATATACCTGTAAAAGTTGCAAAAAATAAAAATTTGCAAGGAATTTATTGAGATTACGGGCTATTGGGTAGTTTCCCAACTAATCCACCACCTATAGCCCNCCTTCCACTGATTTGAAGGTTATTCATGGTTATAACACTGAGATTTAGCAAGTTGAAGGAAGAAGGGAAAGCTTCCAGAGCCTCTAAGTCGAAATTACCAAACTATTCCAACGTCAATGGAGAAAACAATGGATAAATCATGCTCTCTTTGAGCTTAAGGAAATATTTTAGCACTCTAGCACTTATTTGGGGTCAAAAACAGCTTATCGCACCTGGAAAGGGGATAATTCCATTATGCAAAGGGGATTATCATGGGACAATAGCCCAGGGACCAAGTACGGGTACCCATCGATCGTCGACGTCGACGTCGACGAAATGCATATTCACCACAATATGTTTTATTTCCTTATCGTCAACAACGATTTCCCCCACCACATCAATTTACATGCAGATCTAAAGCAACATGCCAACGAAGCGTTGTTAGAGACAACTAGGGGGTGACACATGGACATGTGGAACCCACTGGATGCACAGGTGAATATGTCAAATCTAGGTGACATGTGTCCTGCCTGACTACCATGTCAACACCATCGTGGGACCAGTATAAGGTTTCCATGTGTCTAGGTTGATGTTAACGCGAAAATAGTTTCCTTAGTCGATCTTGTATTTTGGTTGAGTTATATCAACGACTCTCCTCACGTCAGTGATAGATCGACGGTAGAGATCTGGTTTGGGGTTGTCGTCATAAAAATCCATTGGGAATTCCCCCTTAGCTCAACTTCCATAGTGTCGACGATAAAATCATCGTCAACAACCAAGGATAAGTTGAAGAAGAGCTGACAACTTGGCATGCCAATGGAGCATTTTTAGAGCCAACCACTGCCTGCCATGTGGCCATGGAGAACCCATCACATGCATAGGTAAAAATATCAAATCCGGGTGACACATGTCCTACTTCCCTGCAATGTCAGTTCCACTGTGGGACAATAAAAAGTTGCCACTTTTCTAGGCTAGAGTCATCATGACGAGATTTTCCTTAGCCAATTCTTTTCTTTCGACCATGGTGAGATCAATGACCCTTAGTGATTCTTGGACCTCTAATGGATGGTCCAGATTTGTCTTTTTGAGTCTTTTCATAGTCCCCTCTTCATATCCTTGTTTGAAACTCAAGCCATGACCTCTCCAATGAGATGCATACTATTATAACCCTAAATTTCTCTACATATGCATACCTAGCATTTTGACCTCTTGCATTTTTTTCCAAGCCATCACTGAGTTTCTCTTCTAAAAAAACAAATTTCTGAAGATGTGCGCACCCTGCTCCACTATTGACTGCATACATACTCTTGCTGCACCACTACATCCCGCGTGTGTATGCAAGTTGCACCACTATAAACCACATATAATACCTGCAAAATTTGCAAAAAATAAAAATTTGCAAGGAATTCATTGAGATTACGGGGTATTGGGTAGTTTCCCAACTAATCCACCGCCTATAGTCCGTCACCCAACCAAATAACCATCCTTTTGTCATATAAAATGAGGTGTTGGGATCTCATTCAAAATGTAGACATAAGAACAATGAAAATGTTCCCATTTCACATCCCCTCCTTGCCCCAAGCATTTGCAACCCTTTTGTGAGAATTTTCTCAGAATTCCCCAATTTGCCTTCCTTCCTCCATCATAAACCCATTATACTTCCCAAGAATAAGGTTGAGAGGAGAAGCTTATTGGAGGTGCACTTGGAGCTTGGTGAAGAGGAGCTCGGACCAGGTTCGTGGAGCAGTAGCTGACTTTGGTTGTTAGTGATCATTGTATTATGAATAAAAGAAGTAATTTTCTTGTCCCAAAACATGACGTGTCGAATGTTTGCATTTGATTTATGTTTTTATTCTAACATCTTACCCTTATTTATGCATGAAATGGATGCTTGTAGCTTTTGTTTTCCCTGTTTTTGAATGTAGACCAGCCTTAGGAGGAGGTTTGTAGTTAGCGAAGTTATCGAGCATGAGAGGATCATCACCGGACATTGAGTAAAGGTACAGTTACCTGATCCTTCTCATTTTATTTTCTTGCATAAGTCTGGGGTATGTTTGGGGTAGTTAGGGAAGTAGGATACTTTTAAACGGTTATTGTTTTTCCTACATTGTAAACCCTGATGTAGCCACAAGGGGGTTTTTCCCGCTAGTACCTATAGTCGACGGTCCATATATGATCTTATCTATAGCTCCATTTCGACGATCATTGGAGTTCCTCATGGTTTCTATCTATATATATCTATGGGCACCTCTGATGGATGATCCAGATCTACTCGAACCTTTTTCAAGTGGGACCGATCAACAATCAAGATGTCATGGCATCCCTCCAACAAAGCCTTGTCAGAACCAATCAGATGTTTCCACGTGGACAATTGGAACCCACGAAAGGTGCCCCAAAGAATATCAAATATGGGTGACATGTTTCATGTATCCTTTCCACATTAGCATCAATGTGGGTGAATAAAGGGTTTCCATATGTTCATGATGACATCAACATGATGGTTTTTTTCCTTAGCCATTTTTTCCCTCGCAACCCCATATCAATGGCTCTCAATTGTTTCCTAGATCCTGATGGATGGTCTAGATCTATTNCCTTCCACTGATTTGAAGGTTATTCATGGTTATAACACTGAGATTTAGCAAGTTGAAGGAAGAAGGGAAAGCTTCCAGAGCCTCTAAGTCGAAATTACCAAACTATTCCAACGTCAATGGAGAAAACAATGGATAAATCATGCTCTCTTTGAGCTTAAGGAAATATTTTAGCACTCTAGCACTTATTTGGGGTCAAAAACAGCTTATCGCACCTGGAAAGGGGATAATTCCATTATGCAAAGGGGATTATCATGGGACAATAGCCCAGGGACCAAGTACGGGTACCCATCGATCGTCGACGTCGACGTCGACGAAATGCATATTCACCACAATATGTTTTATTTCCTTATCGTCAACAACGATTTCCCCCACCACATCAATTTACATGCAGATCTAAAGCAACATGCCAACGAAGCGTTGTTAGAGACAACTAGGGGGTGACACATGGACATGTGGAACCCACTGGATGCACAGGTGAATATGTCAAATCTAGGTGACATGTGTCCTGCCTGACTACCATGTCAACACCATCGTGGGACCAGTATAAGGTTTCCATGTGTCTAGGTTGATGTTAACGCGAAAATAGTTTCCTTAGTCGATCTTGTATTTTGGTTGAGTTATATCAACGACTCTCCTCACGTCAGTGATAGATCGACGGTAGAGATCTGGTTTGGGGTTGTCGTCATAAAAATCCATTGGGAATTCCCCCTTAGCTCAACTTCCATAGTGTCGACGATAAAATCATCGTCAACAACCAAGGATAAGTTGAAGAAGAGCTGACAACTTGGCATGCCAATGGAGCATTTTTAGAGCCAACCACTGCCTGCCATGTGGCCATGGAGAACCCATCACATGCATAGGTAAAAATATCAAATCCGGGTGACACATGTCCTACTTCCCTGCAATGTCAGTTCCACTGTGGGACAATAAAAAGTTGCCACTTTTCTAGGCTAGAGTCATCATGACGAGATTTTCCTTAGCCAATTCTTTTCTTTCGACCATGGTGAGATCAATGACCCTTAGTGATTCTTGGACCTCTAATGGATGGTCCAGATTTGTCTTTTTGAGTCTTTTCATAGTCCCCTCTTCATATCCTTGTTTGAAACTCAAGCCATGACCTCTCCAATGAGATGCATACTATTATAACCCTAAATTTCTCTACATATGCATACCTAGCATTTTGACCTCTTGCATTTTTTTCCAAGCCATCACTGAGTTTCTCTTCTAAAAAACCAAATTTCTGAAGATGTGCGCACCCTGCTCCACTATTGACTGCATACATACTCTTGCTGCACCACTACATCCCGCGTGTGTATGCAAGTTTCACCACTATAAACCACATATAATACCTGCAAAATTTGCAAAAAATAAAAATTTGCAAGGAATTCATTGAGATTATGGGGTATTGGGTAGTTTCCCAACTAATCCACCGCCTATAGTCTGTCACCCAACCAAATAACCATCCTTTTGTCATATAAAATGAGGTGTTGGGATCTCATTCAAAATGTAGACATAAGAACAATGAAACTGTTCCCATTTCACATCCCCTCCTTGCCCCAAGCATTTGCAACCCTTTTGTGAGAATTTTCTCAGAATTCCCCAATTTGCCTTCCTTCCTCCATCATAAAACCATTATACTTCCCAAGAATAAGGTTGAGAGGAGAATCTTATTGGAGGTGCACTTGGAGCTTGGTGAAGAGGAGCTCGGACCAGGTTCGTGGAGCAGTAGCTGACTTTGGTTGTAAGTGATCATTGTATTATGAATAAAAGAAGTAATTTTCTTGTCCCAAAACATGACGTGTCGAATGTTTGCATTTGATTTATGTTTTTATTCTAACATCTTACCCTTATTTATGCATGAAATGGATGCTTGTAGCTTTTGTTTTCCCTGTTTTTGAATGTAGACCAGCCTTAGGAGGAGGTTTGTAGTTAGCGAAGTTATCGAGCATGAGAGGATCATCACCGGACATTGAGTAAAGGTACAGTTACCTGATCCTTCTCATTTTATTTTCTTGCATAAGTCTGGGGTATGTTTGGGGTAGTTAGGGAAGTAGGATACTTTTAAACGGTTATTGTTTTTCCTACATTGTAAACCCTGATGTAGCCACAAGGGGGTTTTTCCCGCTAGTACCTATAGTCGACGGTCCATATATGATCTTATCTATAGCTCCATTTCGACGATCATTGGAGTTCCTCATGGTTTCTATCTATATATATCTATGGGCACCTCTGATGGATGATCCAGATCTACTCGAACCTTTTTCAAGTGGGACCGATCAACAATCAAGATGTCATGGCATCCCTCCAACAAAGCCTTGTCAGAACCAATCAGATGTTTCCACGTGGACAATTGGAACCCACGAAAGGTGCCCCAAAGAATATCAAATATGGGTGACATGTTTCATGTATCCTTTCCACATTAGCATCAATGTGGGTGAATAAAGGGTTTCCATATGTTCATGATGACATCAACATGATGGTTTTTTTCCTTAGCCATTTTTTCCCTCGCAACCCCATATCAATGGCTCTCAATTGTTTCCTAGATCCTGATGGATGGTCTAGATCTATTNGGGTACCCATCGATCATCGACGTCGACGTCGATGAAATGCATGTTCACCACAATATGTTTTATCTCCTTATCGTCGACAACGATTTCCCCCGCCACATCAATTTACATGCAGAGCTAAAACAACATGCCAACAGAGCATTGTTAGAGACAACTAGGGGGTGACACATGGACATGTGGAACCCACTGGATGCACAGGTGAATATGTCAAATCCAGGTGACATGTGTCTTGCCTGACTACCATGTCAACACCATCGTGGGACCAATATAAGGTTTCCATGTGTCTAGGTTGATGTTAATGCGAAAATAGTTTCCTTAGTCGATCTTGTATTTTCATTGAGCCATATCAACGACTCTCCTCGCGTTAGTGATAGATCAATGGTAGAGATCTGTTTTAGGGTTGTCGTCATAAAAATTCATTGGGAGTTCCCCCTTAGCTCAAGTTCCACAACGCCGACGACGAAATCATCATCAACAAGCAAGGATAAGTTGAAGAAGAGCTGACAGCTTGGCATGTCAATGGAGCATTTTCAGAGCCAACCACTTCCTTCCATGTGGCCATGGGGAACCCATCACATGCCAAGGTAAAAATATCAAATCTAGGTGACACGTGTCCTACTTCTTTGCAATGTCAGTTTCACCATGGGACAATAAAAAGTTGCCACATTTCTAGGCTAGAGTCATCATGACGAGATTTTCCTTAGCCAATTTTTTTCTTTCTACCACGGTGAGATCAATGACCCTCAGTGATTCTTAGACCTCTGATGGATGGTCCAGATTAGTCTTGTCGAGTCTCTTCATAGTCCCCTCTTCAGATCCTTGTCTAAAACTCAAGCCTTGACCTCTCCAATGAGACTCCTACTATTATAACCCTAAATTTCTCTACATATGCATACCTGACATTTGGCCCTCTTACTTTCATTTTTTTCCAAGCCATCACCGAGTTTCTCTTCTAAAAAACCAAATTTTTCTGAAGATGTGTGCACCTTGCTCCACTATTGACCGCGTACATACTCTGGTTGCACCACTACAACCCACGTGTGTACGAATGTTTCACCACTACAACCCACATATACCTGTAAAAGTTGCAAAAAATAAAAATTTGCAAGGAATTTATTGAGATTACGGGCTATTGGGTAGTTTCCCAACTAATCCACCACCTATAGCCCGTCACCCAACCAAATAACCATCCTTTTTTCATATAAAATGAGGTGTTGGGGTCTCATTCCAAATCTAGACATAAGAACAATGAAACTCTTCTTGTTTCACATCCCCTCCTTGCCCCAAGCATTTGCAACCCTTTTGTGAGAATTTTCTCAGAATTCCCCAATTTCCCTTCCTTCCTCCATCATAAATCCATTATACTTCCCAAGAAAAAGGTTGAGAGGAGAAGCTTATTGGAGGTGCACTTGGAGCTTGGTGAAGAGGATCTCAGACCAGGTTTGTGGAGCAGTAGCCTACTTTGGTTTTAAGTGATCATTGTATTATCAATAAAAGAAGTAATTTTCCTGTCCCAAAACATAATGTGTCGAATGTTTGCATTTGATTTATGTTTTTATTCTAACATCTAACCCTTATTTACGCATGAAATGTATGCTTGTAGATTTTTTTTTGTCTGTTTTTGAATGCAGACCAGTCTTGGGAGGAGGTTTGTAGTTAGCGAAGTTATCGAGCGTGAGAGGATCATCATCAGACGTTGAGTAAAGGTACAATTATCTGATTCTTATCATTTTTATTTTCTTGCATAAGTCTGGGGTATGTTTGGGGTAGTTAGAGAATTATGATACTTTTAAACAATTATTGTTTTTCCTACATTGTAAACCCTGATGTAGCCATAGGGGGGTTTTCCCGCTAGCACGACCTACAATCGACGGTCCATATATGATCTTATATGTAGCTCCATATCGACGATCGTCAGAGTTCCTCATGGGTTTTGTCTATAGATATCTATAATGGGCACCTCCGATGGACGATCCAGATCTACTCGAACCTTTTTGAAGTGGGACCGATCAACGATCAATATGTCATGACATCCCTCCAATAGAGCCTTGTCAGAACCAATCAAATGTTTCCACGTGGAAAATTGGAACCCACGAAAGGCACCCCAAAGCATATCAAATATGGGCAACATGTGTCATGTATCCTTTCCACATTATCATCAACGTGGGTGAATAAAGGGTTTCCATGTTTTCATGATGACATCAACATGATGGTTTTTTTCCTTAGCCATTTTTTCCCTCACAACCCCATATCAATGG
>JZKD02S1461012.1:0-10895 GCA_000966675.3 Picea glauca
AATATTAGACCACAATATTGAAGGTTTTTTGTTTATGACTAAACCCAAATCCAATCCACATTAGTTCACAATCAACGAACCTTCTCAAGATTATTATACCCATTATTTTAACAATAATTCTTAACCTTGTATGTCTTTACAGGTGTAGAAGAACTCTTGGGCCAATGTAATGGTAATCACCCAAAAGGCATAGGGCAGTGGGAAATCAGTTTCCACTATGTCGTTCAATCTTATTATACCCATTAGTCTAACAATGATTCTTAACCTTGGATTTCTTTATGGGTGTAGAAGAACTCTTGGGCCAATGTTAATGGTAATCACCCAAAAGGCATAGGGCAGTGGGAAATCAGTTTCTACTATGTCATTTTCTGCCAAGCATAAGGTCACGACCATTGTGAAGGTGCCAATGTGACTTTCCTTAAAATCTGCTTCTCAAGTTGGTAACACGGGGCATGCTCTCCACCCCCTTTTGACACTCTTAGAGGTTTTTGTCTCTCGAGGAAGCTATAAAAAAGTCCACACCATGTGAGATTATTTTGTTCATGTTAACTTTAAATCCCATCCTCTTAAATCTTTTGATGTTCTCCTAGCACAAGTCATAATTTATATTTGTAAAATATAAATTTTACCATTCTCAATGAAAATGAAACCAATATGAATTTTACCCTAAATAATACCTAGTTACCAATTTCCCTTTACTTAAATAATAAAAAAAAGAACTTTCATAATAAACCTACCAGTCCATATGGTCTAATTAATCAATCTGAGCACATAGTGCCGTGTTAGATACCTCACATGTCTGAACCCATCTTAAACCTCAAAACAACCAACAGTGGAATTTTGTTTAGCGCGTTGTGGCCAGACATGTAAAATTTATGTACAGTGATAAAGAAATGAAGTTTGAAAATCTACTCTTCTCAACTTTCAGCGGGAAGGAGCAGAATCACCAACCAAGCCAAATTTGTCTCAGTTTACGATCCCACAGTCCATTTGCATCAAGGTAAAGAGATTGAGACGATCCCACAGTTCATTTGCATCAAGGTAAAGAGATTGAGTCCCATCAGCAGCAGCATCAGACTGTCATGTCGTTGAAAATGAAGAAGAGAGGACATCAACAACAACCGCCTCTGTAACCGACGCCGAGAAATGACAACAAGCAAATCCGACGATCCTCCTCGTTCGTTGAGCAAGTTGAATATATTGCGGTCAGAACTGAGTGATTTTGATGAAATCCCTGGGTGGGCATGCCACTGAGGAAGAGTTTGGCGCCATGGTTTCTAAGTCTGACTTGGGCAGAGATGGTTACATCGACCTGTCGGAGTTTGTGGCTCTCAACACCGATCAGACAGTGAGAAGCTTGTGCAGATTCCAGGACCTGAAAGATGCATTCAATATGTTCGACATGGACGGGAATGGATTCATCTCTCCCCGTGAACTTCATCATGTTTTGATGAGACTGCAAGAGTAAGGCCTGGTAAGTGCTAAACCCTAAATCTGAAATGACACCGATCTTTAAAATATAAACCCCAAATCTCGATGACACTGTCCTTTAACCTAAACTTTAATGCTGAAACGAAGATTCTGTTACTCCAGCATGAATTAACGTGGTAAGCTTTCTGATAGATTAAGGCGTTTTGTTAACATGTCTGGATTAGTAGCCCAGTGTTGTTTTCATTGTTTTTGTTAGTAGTAAGTACCACTGGGGCATAGGTTCAATGGTGATGTCGAGAAGGTGTCAAGTCACCTACCAGAGATATGTTCCCAGAAATGGGAAACAAGAATGGAACAGAATGAAAAAACACAGCCTGGTCACACTTGTGATAACACAACCTACTCCCTGTGGTCTGACCCACCCATTTTCCATGAGTTTCAAAGGGATGAGGTGGGGTGAAAGTCCAAGGGATTTTGGCATAATAGATACCCGTCCTTTCGGGTTTTGTTTCGTGAAGAAATTCCAAAACAAAAAGAAGTTGCTGTCAGTCAAGGGTAAGAAACATCACAGGTTGACATGTTTTAGCAAATCAAAATAAAATATTTTAACATAATTATTAATAACTTAACAAGGGACAAATTTAAATCCTAGTGTTTCCACAATCCAGAGTTACTATTTACTTATCAGTTGTTCTTTTTTTTGCGATTAAATTAGATACTTGGCAGTAGAAGATGAGAAGATTCATGGCATGATATTTTAGTTGCAGTTGGCCTGGTTTTGACTTCTGCCTGGCATCAGAGTTACTATTTACTTATCAGTTGTTCTTTTTTTTGCGATTAAATTAGATACTTGGCACTAGAAGATGAGAAGATTCATGGCATGATATTTTAGTTGCAGTTGGCCTGGTTTTGACTTCTGCCTGGCATCAAGCTCGGGGCTATTGGAAATGGAACCATTAAGTTGGTAGCAGAAGACGAGAAGATGCACATCATGAGATTCTAATTGCAACTGGCCTAGTTTTGACTTCTGGTTTTGACTTCTGCCTGACAACAAGCTTGGGGCTATTGAAGATGGAACTTGTCACATGGAACTTGTCACATGTAGGCAGTTTCAATATCTAAAAGTAAATTTCTATCTTTTTGTAGATGTTAAATCTATAGAAAGTAATAAATTTTAGTCTTATTGTAAATAGAGTTTCTTGACAGAATGCTATGTGACATGAAAATAAAAAATCCTCAAAGCTCACATATTTCGCCCCTTTAAATATTAGGGAGGCTTAGATTATATTGTAAATCTTACATCAAAAGAGAGTGAAATGATGGCACACCCCAAGACATTCTTCTCAAAGACTATCATAGTCTACAAAACAGTGCAATGTTTTCCCATGTCAAAATATGTTTGATAAAGTGGTTTTCATTTTGTCAAACAAATTTTAAAGTACACTTCAGGGACTTAAAGTTGTAAATTCCTACTCTAACTTAATCTGCACAGTATAATATATCTTGCCTGCCATGACAAAAACCCTAGTAGGAAACAATTCTTTGCCACAACTCATACTGTGAGTAAGTGTAATCAGTACTTTTTGGTAAGAATTTGAAATATGTATTTGTACTTTAAGAGTGGACTTTGTGAGGTACATCTAGAAAGAATGAGAGTCTATTGTATCTCATCAAAATTAACTTAACTAGAGTCTCTTAACATAATTTAGTGTCAAATTGCAAGCATTACAGAAAACTTATATTGGTTTATTTAAATTTGTTTTCTCATTTTTATTGTAGAAAAATTGATGGGCCTGAGCTTCTTTGAATTTCTATTCACTAGCTATAGCATATCTCCAAATTTCCCACATGTTTTCAAGTTAAGCAATTCAATCCCCTGTAATTACTTCAAATTATTTATCTACCTTTGTTACGCTTTTATATATGTCTGGTTAAAGGTCACAAGGAAAATTATGCTACTGCCCAATTCACAATACTTGTAGCAGCCCTGTATGCTAAATATTTAAGGCCCCTTGTAAGTGTTGCATTCTCACATAGTGAATCCAAGTAAAAAATAACATTCTATAGACCAATTTACTATTTCAATTCATGAATTAGGAATGAAGCAATGACACTTTATTTGGCTTGCTGTTAACTGCACTACGTCAAGACAACACAACTGAGAATATGCTTATGAGGATTACAAAATAAGGCCATGATTGTAAGAGTGGTGTAGGGCTAAATTTTCTTCAAGGCACTTAAAATATTAACTAATCTTTTTTTACTGGTCATATAGGTGCCTGCCATTGGTGTTTGCAAGCTCATTCTATTTCATAATCATACAATGATGACGAACACATGGTGATGATGACGAACACATCTGATAATTAAAAAGATGAAATGTTTTGTGTGGTTATGACATAAATTTGGCACAGATTCATGTAAGAATCACTCGAAGCGGCCTTATCTTGTAAAATTTGAAGCGTTTGTTGTTGTTTCATATTTAAATGGAGAAAAACTGAGCAGTTTTGTGTAAGAATCGCTCAAAATGACTTTATTTTGTAAAGTACGGAGCAATTGTTGTTGCTTCCTTCTCTCCATGGAAAAAAAAAACTAATTGTTGTTGTCTAAATTTTGGCGCAAATTCATGCAAGAGACGATTAAATGTTTTCTTCATTGAAAATTTGAAGCTTCTGGCCCCTGAGGTTGGATTCTGTAATTCTGATGGACTCAAACCGTGGAAAATATTATGCTTTCTTAGTATGGCTTTAGGATGAAGTGATTTAGTTGGGAAAAGCAATTTATTCTTGTGTTTGAGTCGATGGATTTGAACTTGTTGTGGAAGCTTAAATCGTAAAAAAGATGGAAAAATCATGGGAAAAGACAGTTGAGGCTGCCAGGGGTGGGTAGCCTTTGGCTAGCTTCATCAAAACAACCCTTGGCCTCTCTCTGCTCTATTAAAGGGTGCTCCAATATTCTTTGTTTGACCCCTTTTATAGGTATCTTGAATCTTTATACTAGAAAAAGTAACTCTAATATGTGAAGCACATTGAAAGGAAGGCATCCCTTTATCTTGAAATATACTTGAGTTGCATGCAAGACAAATACTCCAAGAAGCCAACAATGGAAGGGATATATATTCTTTAAGATCCTTATTTTGCATCCATTTTTTGAGACACTCCCCTACAGATTTACCATTCCATTTTCCCTCGCAGCCAATGATAAATTCTAGTTCTACCCAAATTGCCTTTGCATATAAACAATTATTCAATAGATGGTTGATCGTTTCCATTGCTTGGATGCATAATGTATATCTTCTAGGTCCCTATTGATTATGCCTTTGAATCACTTCCAGGTCCCTGTCGATTATGCCTTTGAAGAACCTCTCAAGTAAGTATCTCATCCATTAAGGTAAGCCACATATAATTTTTTTATTTCAAAGGAGCTTCTAACCTCCATAAGGATTTCCACCACCAAATCTCCACTTCCTGAATTTCTTATTCAACCAATGTTGTGTAGCCCAATCTAATCTCCAACGTTGGGTTTTTAGACCAAACCAACATGCCCTCTTTCTTTCTTATTTTTACATGTTTTTTTTTTTGAGGTAACATATCCTGGGGAAAACCATCTGGGCACTTCGTCTCATTCCGAGAATGGTACCCAGGGTAAACCCTATATTCTTTAGGGCGCGAGTTTGGGTCAACAATTTATGATAGATAATATATAGCTCATCAACAATTGGTGCATTAAGAGAAAACATTTTCATACAGTGGGATTTGAACCCAGGTTGGGAGGGTAACAACTTCTCAACACAACCACTCAAGCTACTCCCAATTGATGAAAAAATACACATGGTTCCTTTTTAACTGGCCAATGTACCCATTCCACAACCCAATTTCCATTTTTGATATGCTTATACTCTCCCTTGTTTTCCACCTCTACTTCCATATTTTAGTAGAAGGATTCATTGCTTGAGATATTTTATGGAAGCCTATACTTTGCATCTTTAAAATTTTCCATTGGCAGTTTATACACATCACTACGTTTCACCAACGGATCTGCTCCGATCCTCACTTCCTCTCCATTTCCAATTTTCCATTGTAACCAATTGCTAGCTAAAGGAAAGGACAATAGAATGACCTTTCGCATTCAAGACATGTTATTATAATATTTATTACCCTTTCTTGTTCATTCTTCTAATGAGAGAGGAACAATGTATTTCTTGGTCATTGTTTTTGAAGGTTAAGGGGGCCTTTGCACTTCATGTTCCGAACCCATAGACTCGTCCTTGCAAGAGACTAATACCAAGATACATAATGGAAAAACTGTATCGTGGGATATTATTACTTAGTTTAATGAGAAAGTCACATCTTTATAGAAGTATAACAATGAAATACCCAATGAAATTACTTCATTGTAGGACACTAAATCCAATCTTCATAATGCCATTGATTCATTACATGATACTAATGAAATACTTCAAAATGAAGTTAGTTCTTTGTATAAAAATACTTCTAGTCTTCTGGAGAAGAATATTTTGCACAAGAAACTAATATCCAAGTTCAATATGAGATTAATTCAATATAGAACTATATTCCCAACTTTGTCTAGGGATTAACAATTGCATATAGCATTCTGAGAATACATGTTGTTGTATAAGTTTCTGAGGAACTAAGATGTCACCATATCTAGCCACAAAATGAAGAGGATAGAAGACTTGGAGATCACTTGAATTTGTTTTATGTCCCGCCTTTAGTGCATCCCAAAGAATTTGATGGGCATAAGAAACAAAGCCACTTTATTCTGCTATGATTACTTCATTCTATTCTGCCATATTTACCAGCCCAAGATCAACCCTTGCAACTAGTATCTCCTTGAACAATCTTGAAACCCTAAGGAAGGATTGAGAGTGATCATCCCCTTCCCTTGTTTTATCCATCTTAAATCATTGAGGCATTCAAGGTTTTCCTTGATGGTTAGGAGTGTATATCCCCTTAAGGATTTTCTTGGCTAGGGTTTAGTTCTAGGGGTTAGAAGTGGCTATCCCCCTAGGGTTTAAAACATAGTTGTCTTTATCTTGTGCTAGTATCTTTTGAAGGATAGGAAGACACCTAGTGTTTATGAGGGGATAAACTCTAGGGTTTTCTCTCCTAGTAGGTTAACCTAGGATTATGAGGTGATAATCTTATGATAGACTTTCAATTATTATTTTTCCCTCTGTCTCCATTGAAGCGCTACATTAACTCCATATGACCAATGAAAATACATTGATCTTGAGACCTCCAAGTACTTTCTTCAATAGTCTAAAGCTACCCAAACATATTTTTCTTGGACTTCACTCTCCACATTGAGATTCCTTTAGCTAAGTAATATTAATTGAGGGAAACCCCCTTCAGTAGGAGGAAAGTTGGCTTGAAGTGAAAGAGGGTTGGTGAGGTGACAGGGGCCTTCCCTCTAAGTTACACATGATTTCACTTGAGCTTTCAGAATTTAGCTCAACAATTGCGAGTTTGTGTGATAACACACCTGAGACATATCCTAGTGATCCTAAACCTCATTATACAAGACCCCCTTTACCATTGGAAGTTAGTCCTCCTGCTCAACCAACCTTGCCTAAGACCTATGATATAGATTTAAATATTGATATGTCTAGTATCTTAGCAAAGGTTAATGTACCTATCCCTCTCAGTATTGATATATATATTTTTTAAATACCTACAACATAGTTTCTATTGCGACGTCTTGGAGGTCGCTCCCATAGAAACCACGTCATAACTGATACCTCTCAATGTCGCTCTTTCCAGCTCCAAGATCGATGATATAGATTTAAATATTGATATGGCTAGTATCTTAGAAAAGGTTAATGCACCTGTCCCTCTTAGTATTGATATTGTATTTTTTTTTAAATACCTACAACACAGTCACTACTGTGACGTCTTGGAGTGTCGCTCCCATCGCAACCACGTCAGAGATGATACCTCTTAACGTCACTCTTGCCACCTCCAAGACGTCACTCTTGCCACCTCCAAGACGTCGCTCTTGCCACCTCCAAGAGTTTCTCTCCCATAGCAACCACGTCAGAGATGATACCTCTTAACGTCGCTCTTACATCCCTCAAATATTCATGATCGAAAAGTAAGGCAAAGTATACAAACAATAGGTGTGTTAGAGATGTATGGTTCATGAGTTTGATACCTTTCAATCTACCATTACCTCTTTCATGAAAAATGCATTTTCTTAACCTTCCAATATAAGAAGAAAAAGTAGAAGTGAGAGTGGGAAGCCCTGCCTTAGACCTCTTGATGGTTAGAAGAAAGATGAAGCAAAACCATTAATCAACAAGGAGAAAGAAACAAATGAATAACATCCATCCATCTAGTCAACAAATTCACATGAGAAGATAACATGTAACATCATCAACCTTAGGTAATACTAGTTGACCTTTTTCTTCCAAGAAATTAATATATGTATTTGATATGACAAGAATGAAACCAAAATATACATTGATCTTCCTAAGGAGGCCTAAATGGCATGCATTTTTGATAAAAACATCAACATTGACAATTTGTTCAATAGTAGTATTGCTACCTATATACTATCATCCTAGGCTCCTTTAAGGAAGCCTTTACTTCTGAATAATATACCCTTTTAGATCTGATTCTTAATAAAAACAAAATAAGATGCTTCTAAGAAAGAGAATATGCAATGCAAGCAACTAATAAAGAGTCGATTTCATTATGGAATGCTAAGCCCCTTCTCTAAACTCCTGAACAAATGGGGACCCCTCTTGCATTGGCACAACTTCTTTAAATAATTGGTATGCCCTTGTATTGTATTCTCTATAGATATGAAGAAATATATATCATCAAAATATTGTTTTACCTCTAGCACTAGACTCATTATTGGGGATAGAAAAATATTTGCAATTTTTCTTATGCTATTGCCCCAATCCATTAGAGGCTTGGAATCTCCAATGACCTGCATATGTTTGTATATTTTTGTCTTTGTAGTATTCATTATAATTCAAAGGGCATAAAAATAAACTCTATTGTTGGTACCTTAACATACTTCATAAGAAAATAGTGGGAAGAGTTAATATGTAGAATATCCCCTAGCCCACACATACTTGGATCCCCTTGACAAGCTTTGTCGAAAAAACCCCAAGATTTTCGATAATCAGTGTTAGGTTCCTTTAGAACTCTCTAAGATTTTTCTTTTAAAGGCTTTCAATTTCCTTTGAAAGAGACCCTTATCTCTTGTTAAGATTGTGTTAGAAAAGGGTAAAGCACATACCACATCACTTAGTATTAGTTCCATAAGTAAGCATGAATCTTAGTTTGAAAACTATCATATATGTAATCCTTATAGTAACTAGCCTTATATGATTACTAACATAGGTAAATTAATCCCATTGAATCATATCCTAGCTAAATGGAATGGTAATAGCTCGTTATAGAGTATATAAGGAATATGGAATAACTAGCCTTTGTGATAACACTACTTAAGCTATCAAGTTGTTGAATAAGATGGTACTCAATAACATTTTGATTATTGAATAAGATGGTACTCAGTAAGATTATGATTATTGAATGACTCTAAGATTCATCATACAGGTTATGATATCGCAACTCTATTCATTACGTAAATACAATATGCTTAAGAGTAAAGGTAATGGTGATTTGTTCACTAGTCTAACAAGCTTACTACAGGTCCGTGTTTCCATAACAATCACTAGTATGTATACCCTTATTAATAGTTTAAAGAGGTAAAGAGTTGTAATCAATATGAACTTCATGTAAATCACGTAATATTGGTGCTTATTACTTAGCTTGATTGGCTTCTATGGAGTTTAATCACATGTATATCTCCCTAATTAGTACAGTCATTTGTTCACATGAAGTAAGGTATAAAGTACAAGCAAGTTCTTTAAGCTCTTTCACACTACTCTAATTATCTCTATTCCACGGTGTTTACATAATTAGTGGATACTTGATATCCATAAGTATGGTTTACGTGTTACCAATAGTCTCCATGATAATCTGATCTATTGTCACTAGTCTAATCAGGAAGCTTGATTACTCTATTCAACTAGTCTGATGCTTACTTTTTCTTATTAACTTAATGGAACTGATTAGGTTAGGATTGTGAACAAAGATTTATTATGCAAATAAGGGTATCATAATAACCATAATGAATATGGACTCTACAAGATTTTACTATTCATATATAATAACAACATGATGTCTCATGTATTACTAAGATTATAGTGTTTAGCTAGCAGTAACCTTTATGGGATTCACAATATTCCAACATCAAATTATGTGTGATCGTAGTTATAGTATGATCCAGGGGATCAAATTTTGCTCAAAATTCAAAGTGCTCGGAATCGCTTCAAATCGAATGAGAGTGTAGGCCTCCTTGTTATGAACCCAACGCAACTCATTTGGGTTCAAACAGACGTCAGGAGTGAGAGATATCGTGTTCTGTTCAAAATGACAAACAGGCAAAAAAAGGGATGCTGACTGTACAGTCCATACAGTCCGTATAGACGCTGATGTGGCAGACCGTACGACATGTAGCAGGCAGTTGTGTGGACATTTGGCATATAACCTGACATGTTTACAGTGAACGAGATGGTGACACATGGCCCAATCAATGGCCACCACGTGTCACACACATATTGGTTTAAGATTTGTGCATTCAGCAGGACTCGACCCCGTGACCTCTGGGCAAGGGAAGAGACTTGGGAAGGGCCGCTGACCGGCGCGCCACCACATTTTCCTTGTAATATAAATGGTGCACATTATATTTAAGTTGATATGTATTGTATGTTGGGCACGGACCAGGCCGGGGCTTAGCCCCGACCCTCGGTCCCGCGTGTATACAATGAAACCACATTACTATATGCACGCCTTATTGTATAGCCCTTTCATATGAGCCCCCGGTCGTATACATTATTGCAATATGACCATATGTATTACCATATGTGTGTGCACGGGTATGCGTTTTGGTTTTGGTTTGAATTCGGTTCAACGGTTATACAAACGACCCACCACTTGTACATTAACCATTGGCTTTTGGAAACGGGGCCTATGTTTACACTTGCGTGCGGTCATATGGGTCATACGACCATAGCCCCGGTGGTTAGGGGCTATGTGCGCCTGTAACCATCCTACAGTTTGCACGGTTTGCGCGGTTGCGTCCGGTGCTAAGTTTTATCGCTTAAATATGCGTGTGGGCTAGGTTGAGCCAACAAGGGTGCGATTTGTAGATGCAGAGACAAGTTTGAAGGGGGACTTCCAGGAAGCCTATCTTCTTCAATTTTTGGCCAAACGAGGTGCCAAAAAAGCCCAGCTAGGGGTTTTTGAATGTTCTGAAGCCATTGGAGTAGTCTATTTGGCATTTTGAGCATTGTAAAGCACATTTTTGAGCACTTTGAGAAAATAATACAAATGATCCATTGGAAGCTAGACCAGGAGATGTAG
>JZKD02S1461023.1:11282-38651 GCA_000966675.3 Picea glauca
AAATCATTAGTAAGATTAATGCATGAAGAAGGAAGAACCACCCCATGGATTCCCACTCATTCCTAGACTGCAAAAACCTGGGTATTGTAGTCACCTATAAATCTATCTTGGGTGAGACTGCATGGTGCACTATGTGCACAGTGTTGCCTTCTGGTTTACAAGGAGGGTCAATAGTTTTAGAGGGTTTTGTTGGGAGCCTGTTGAGATCTGAACCCGGGAGCCTGTTGGAATAATGGGTTGCTGAAAGATTGAAAGAATTAATATAGAGATGATAATAATTAATCATGAATTAATGAAACAAACTAATATCAATATATCCTAATTCACATTGAATTATTTGATCCACAAGACGAAAGCCTTAATTAAAGCATGATTCTATATTCATTAAAGATATTGAGGAGTCCCTCTCCCAAATTATTTTCCTCCTCTATCAAAACTTAATAGAGTATTTAAACACTACACTGATCTACTTCCCAAAACCAAAGGATAGAGATCTATATTCTAAAATAGAGTATATTAAAAACCAAATCCTCACTTGAGTTTATAACAATTTAGGAAAAATTTGTTATAACAATTTTCAAAAATAATTTCTTCATTGTTTGAAATAAAAACTATTTTCAAATTAGAAATACTTCATGATCCTCCAATAACCCAACAATGTAGAGGACATTTTTCACGTTCTTTCTCGAGACCTGGAAAAAAAAATCTAATTAAAAATATCATAAACTAATTTAAGACAAGCTACAAAATCTTTGATTCTGCAGCTAGTCTAAAAACAATGTAACAACTTATGCTTTAACAAACCAATCAAAAATTAAAATAAACCACAAATTTATTTACCAAAATAGACGTTTGAAAAAGAAGACTTGTACATCTCTGAACTCATAACAACATTGATATTAGTTAAATTCTTAATGATGATATCCCCATATTTTCTGAATCTTTTATTTGCCCAAGGAAGAGTCTGTTGTAATTCAATTCTCAAATCTTGATTTTCTCTTTCAAGATTTCTATTTTGCACCAACATCTAGTTAAGACGCATATGCAAGTATGGGATGTCTTTTTGGTATCTCTAAATCCATGCTAAACATTCATCACAACATACAGGTTCCATATTTGGGAGCGGTTCCTGGTAGTCTGAGTCAGGGGTCTTTTCTTGTGTTGTCATAGCCTTTAAATCGGTCTGGATTCTTGTGAATCCCTCACAGTTTTGAAGGAACAAAGGTAATTTTGAAACATAATCATACCATGGATGATTATCCCTTGTTGATTCTGGGCTTACACTCTCGACAGAATTTAAATATTCTATTATAATCGTTGGAACATGATCATCCTTTTGTTTATGTTTATTCCTCATCATTCTTGATAGGACCCGACCACATATTTTGTTTTTTAAATCAATAGCACAGACCCCCTGCCTAATTTGTTTTCCATGCCCTTTAAATTTTCCATTAACCACTAGTGTCAGAGGCTATGAACGACCAACGACATTTAATGACCATTTCTCAAATGACTAAGGACCTCTTTTAAGGGTTTCTTCGGCATAAATTCATGTTTTTTGGATGCCATTCTTGTCATAGAAACAACCTTGGTTTGATCACCGGGAAAAATGATAGAGTCATTTTGTATTTGAGCTTCGATTCTAAAATCACAGAGCAAATAAGATAGTTTATGGAGAAAGAGGTTCTTCAACAACCTGTGTTAAGTCGACGGTGGGATCAATTTGCGGGAGTAAGAATCCATTCCTTACTAGAAAACCTTGCTAGGTGTCCCCTATGCTAGCCAAATGGAAATCGACCAATATGGGAATTAAACCATGGTGAAATAAACTAGACTCGGCATTGGGGTTCGACCTTTGGTAAAAATTTGACATTTTTTGTAGGCTCTTAAGCAAGTAAAAGGGAAAGTTCAAACTAAATATTTGAAAAAACATTAACATACGTATGTGAAATATGAACACTAATCCATATCTTCCTTCAAAGGTGATAAATTTATTTATGATCAATAATAAACTATGCCAATAGGTTTTAAACAGTTCTGCCGACACACATTTTACCTTGTAGTGTGATTTCCTAGACACCAACATAGATTGCCACAAAATGCCAGTTACTTTCATGTTCTTAAACCATCGGTCACCCTCTTAAGACAAACCGATTTCCTTAGCTATGAATTATTTGATAACCTATAACTGAATATCTCTTATTTTGTCTCTGGTTCCATCAAACGTATTGTAAAAATTCCTGGCAACCTCTAGGTTAAAGCCATCGAATGATTGTATAAACTTCACTAAACCGAACTGAACCAAGCTATCCATAATATCGTCATGAGACAACAAATTTTGTGAACCATTTGAATCTATCCTAAGTACAGGGGCCATGAATTTGCAATCGGTGAACCATAAGGCACAAAAACAATGTTCATCAATAGGAGAACCTTGTGCTTCCAACAATCCAAGCCCATAAATAGTTGAAGTGACCGATCTCACATACCTCATGATAAATCGACATTTAGGGAAATGGGGAGGTGCTACCATTATTCCCCACTCTGATTTTTTATTATCACCAAGAAACCAGAGGAAATAATAGTTCAAGGCCCCTAAAATGATGGAATCCTCGCTACTTTCCATGAATAACTAACCCGAAATCGAGGACATCAATACATTTGAAGGGTAATAATCCATATGACAGCTGATCGGTCAGTCCATTAAGTGATCATTACTTAATGACGTAACGTGATATGAGAATGACAGGTGTTGGGAGTCGTATTTAGGCCTTTAGGAGAGGGGATATTTTAATAGAAACATGTTTAACCATGGGTTTTAGCTAGGTTGTATTTTTAGGCTTGATTTAATTGAATAGGTCTCACATATTTCATATCGGGTTTAGCTATTTTTCTTTATTTCACGAGTCATTTTTAGTTTTTTTGTTTTTGTTTTGAAAATAATTCATATGGTTTATAATAAAAAAATAGCCCAATGCCTTTTAATTTAGACCTTTGATTAAAGGAAACAAACAATCACCTTTAACTCAATGCAAAGGGAGATTACCACAAGAATTTAGTCAACAATATGGATGAAAAAGGGACCTAAATTTCATTCTTTACAGTCATGAAATTGAAGATAGAGAACATGATCAATAAATGACACCACATAATTGGAAAAACTGTATAAATCCAAACAATATTGATTAAAAATAATACTCATACCTTCGTACACAAGAAACAAAAGCCATCTGATGCGTATAAACATACTATGCAGTGAGCATAAGAAACAATTTTGTATTTGAAAAGTCAATGAGACACAAGATGCTAGTTGGGCTACCAACAAATGGCAACTCACTGGGCGAAGCAGTTATCTCTGACCATAAAAATTTCACCTTAGGGAAGAAGAATAGGACTTGGAGATGGTTTTGAGCTTTATACGCTTATACTCTGGAGAAGGGGTAAAACAGGATAACATTTTTTTGTATAGGGTAATCTCTATTGTATTCACTTAGAGCCACTTTTAATCAGTGCATTAAATGTTAATAGTGCTAGATCTGTGCATCTAGTAAATGCAAGAATCATTCTAGCAGACGTATTACATATATATATATATATATGAACTAACCTCAAGATATGAGCTATATATGAACTAACCTACAATTCAAGTCACGGCGGGAGTGCTAGTAGGCTGTGTCATGGGTGATGCCACACCTCTCCCTCAATATATGGTCTATGTTCATGGCCCCTTTACTCCTTATGCGAGTTAGATTAGCAAGCAATCGTCAGCCTACATCCATCAACAAAACATTGTCAACGATCCATAAAAAATATCCTAATATAATCGATAATAAGTCACATATTCATAAATAAAATACTCAAACCAATACAATCCACTACTTGACTCAATCTGGAGTCCAAGGAGATCCAGTGATGCCATCGACATCCTCAATCTGACAAGTGTCCTGCACACTCAGGGGAAACTCATCAATAGCATCTATCAATGCATAGATATTAAAAAACATAACATCATAATCCATCAACATCATCATAAGAATCCATAAGTGAAACATACAACCATATACTAAAACCGGATCACTTGCACGCAATTGTCCTCAAAGAATAAGTCAATAACATGTGCTCGCAAGAGCGAGATGTTGCATACACCCCCTCTTAATTGTCCCATTGGAACTTGACCTTTTCGACTGTTCAATGCCATAGCTGTCGAATGTGATGGTCCATAATGCAGATTGGCTCTACCGTGAGTTCCACTTCATCCGACACTGCAAAGAACTCATGTCAATCTCAAGTGTAGGATTTACTAACATAATGTCGCATAAAAGATACAAGAAAAACATCATGCATACTCCTCAAGAATGAGGAAAGGATAATCTATAGGCCACGGGTCCCTTTCCTTCCACATCTTGAAAGGCCCCACAAACCTAGAAGAGATTTTAGCACCCCTTCTGAACTTAATCGAACTCTAGTGCAGTTTCACCAACGAGAAAACTCGGTTGCCAAATTCATAGTTGCAGTCAACGTGATGCGCATCAACATAACTATTCTGTTGATATTGCATATCTTAATCCTTTGTCTTATCATTTGCAATTGTTCTTCCATTTCTTGGATCATTTCTCGTCCCACCAAGACCTATCCTCAAGTCGAACCCAACTCAATGGCGTCCAACATGGTCTCCCGTAGAGAGACTCAATGGTTCCATCTTAACAATACCTTGATAGTTGTTGTTGTATGCCATCTTTACTAGTGGCAATCACTCTTCCCAACATTTATGTTGGTACAATGCATACATACACAACATATCTTCCAAAAATTTGGTTCGTTCCTTCTGTCTGCCCATCGGTCTCAGGGTGATACGCGGTGCTAGAGTTAAGTTGGGTTCCCAAGGCCACTTGGAAACTAGTCACAATGGTCCTCTATCAGATATGATTCTTTTTGGCATGCCATGCAATCTCACAATATTGCAAAAAAAATTATAGCTATGTATGGTGCCTGATACGTCATACGCACAGGAATAAAATGTGCACTCTTTGTCAGAGTGTCAACTATCACGAAAATCGAGCCGTGCCTCCTTGTCGTCAGTGGAAAACCAACAATAAAGTCCATCAAAATGGCCTCCCATTTCAATTCCATAACAACATGTGGATGTAGTAATCTTGTCGAATTTCTATGTTCATCCTTCACTCCCTGACATTCTAGACACCTTTCCATGTAGCTAACTATGTCCGCCTTCATCCCTTTTAGAAGAATAATGGCTTACAGTCCACCCTCATCTTCGTGACTCCTGGATGAGCCATTCATATTTCTCTATGACCCTCGCGTATGATCAAATTTCTCAATTTGTCATTATGTGGTACGTAAATCCAGTTATTATACCTCACCAATCCATTGTTGTCCAATGTATATCCTTCAAACTTTGGTATCGTCATGGTGTCTTGTCCGCAAATTCCTTAACCTCTTTAGACCATTCATTGTCGAACTATATAGTTAGAATCCTTTCTCGAAGATTCATCTAAAGAGGTATCACCGAGAATATGTGTGGTCTTCGACACAATGCATATGTCACTTTGTTCACCATTCATTTAATTTAATTAATTTCAAATCATATTTGCTAAGTAATTATGATCAACACTTTTGTCGCGTGTTCAAGTCATTCTTCGCAAAAAGTGATGCATTCCACAGTGATCTGTTTTTTGTGTTCAAATTTTCGTCTAATCAGATAGAGTCTCCACACTCTCTAGGCATACATAATGGCCAATAATTCCCAATCACATGTCACGTAGTTCCCCTCATGCCTTCTTAATTTCCTTGAGATGTAGTTGATCACTTGACCGTCTTGCATCAATACTCTACCTAAACCTTCCTTGGATGCATCTGTGCATACTAAGAAATCCCTGTCCATGTCGAGTACTTTCAGTATCGATGTTTTCTTCAACATCCCAATGAGCATTTGAAATGCTTTCGCACACTTCTTGGTCCATACAAACTTCTTGTTTTTCTTCTGCAATTCCGTGATCAGATTTGCTATCTCCGAAAAACCCTCGACAAACCGTCTGTAATATCCTACTAAACCCAAAAATCTATGTACTTCTAGTACATTTTTCGGTGTAGACCATTCCATAATAGCCTCTACCTTCAATGGGTCCACACCGATTTCTTCATCGGATATAACATGCCCTGAGTAATGAATCCTCGAGAGCATTTCGATAGTTTCTCATAAACACTGTAATACTAAGCATAAAATTTTGTCAAGTTCCTCCTTTGTTCGAGAATATATCAATATGTCATCAATGAATACTTGAACAGACTTGTCCAAGTATTCGTGTAACACCCCATTCATCAAGCTCATGAATAACATATGTAACGACCCCATTCATCAAGCTCATGAATACCCTGAGGAGTTTGTTAGTCCAAACGGGAAAAATGGTAAACTCCTAATGCATGAACCTCATCTTGAATGCAGTTTTAGGAATGTTCTCTTCTTTGATTTGCAATTGGTGATATCCTGATCTCAAGTCAATCCTTGAAAACATTGTCACACCTTTCATTTGATCAAACAAATTGTCTATTCTTGGAAACAGATATTGGTTCTTGATCGTTTCCTTGTTCAATTGACAGTAATCGATACAGAGTATCCACGGCCCATCCTTCTTTCTTATGAAAAAAAAACATGCGCACCCCAAGGTGACACACTAGGATGTATATGTCCTAGGTCCAACACTCCTTCAATTGCAATTTCAACTACTGTAAATCAGGTGTCGACATGTGATAATGTGTTCTTGATATCGGTTTGGTTCTAGGTTTCAAGTCAATGGTAAACTCCATATTTCCTTCGGGCGACAAACCTGGTAACCTTTTTGTAACATGTCAGCGAACTCTCATATTACCGGAAGGTTTTATAATCCTTCTACCTTTCCCTTGTCGTTTAGTGCTAAAATTGCATAAAACTTACATCCTTTGCGCAGGCTCTTCTGTAGCACCAAGATCTATCAAAATACTAAAATTTTGATTGACGATCATACCGACGTCTCGGTCATAGTGGATTGGAGCTTGGCTTGGTTATTCACCACGCCATGAATCCTGTGGGCCTTTCCCAAATCTACAATTGTAGCGTGTCTTGATGACCTGACTGCTCTGTCCTTTTCAACCAGACAATCTCACTGGTAATGTCTCCTTCCACATGTCCAACACCTAGTCTTCGGTCCAATACTCTTGGCCCTCGAAGTAGAGGTTGATGGCCTACCAGCCTGAGGTCTTTGTCTATTCACTAAACAAGCCTAAACTACCGTTGTTGTGGTCAACGCAGCTGCTGATATGGTGGTCCTCTGTAGGGAGTCCCCTGCTGAGGAGCCAGTTGTCGGGGTGTCATGAATGTGGATCCTCCCGACGTATCCTGATACCTTGATGTATTTCAAGCTGGTGTATGATATCGTTGGCACCTGACATTGCACGTCCATTTGGTCTTACATGAGTCCTGCCTCGATCTCTGCTGGTCAACTCTTCCCCAGTTACGAGGGCCTTCTAGACTGCATCATGCAATGTTTGAGGCATTAGGATCCTCACCTTCGCATGAATGTTGAAGTTAAGGCCAAACACAAACTTGTTGACCTTCAACTTCTCCTTGTTCAGATGCAGGGCATACTGAAGTCGATCCATAAATCGGGCCTCATACTCCGGCACCGCACGACCACCCTGTCGTAATGTGTTGAACTCATTGAGATGGTGCTCAATGAATTCCTCTGACAATTCCTCTCCCAAAACCGTTCCTTGAATAGTTCCCATGACACGTCTTCAATGACCATGTTCAGTTGAGGTAGGAGTGTCTTCCACCATAGAAGAGCGCTCCCCTTCAGCTGAAAGACCGCCATGCAGACTTTCATGTTGGAGGTGTAGTGACGAAGTGCGAAGCACATTTCCATGTTCTCCAACCATGCCTTGGTGGCTGAGCCATCCGCGAAACCCATGAAATTAGGAAACTTATCCTTATTGAGTTATCAGTGAATGATACCACTTCCAGCTGGAGCACGTTGTGGTCCCTCTTTGGGTACAAGTGCCCTAGCCTCACTCTATATAAGCAGTTAATCAAGGCCTCTGACATCCTCTGAAAGGACCTCATCAGACCAACCACATCCCCAACAATAATCTACTCATGCCCTATGACTTTTTCTTCTCCTTGGGGGTTAGACCCCTCTGGCATGGGTGCTACTGGAGGCGTCACACATCCTCCCTGAGCACCACATCATGAACCTCCACGACGTCCTCTAACCATGATTACGGCATGGACATGTTAAAATATTAATTAGCGCTTAGTTATTAATCAAGTGTATAATACAATGAAAGGCGTGATGATCCGCAGTCGTAGGGTTGAACCCACTCTGATACCATATGTAACAACCCCATTGTTACGACAACAAGCGAAGTACAAATTTTCTTTGAATAGGATAGGGAATCATCACACAAACTTGATAGCAACGCATAAACAACACGACATCAATTGAAAGCATTACGAACGACACATCATCAAAATCAATAACAACACAAGTCAACGCATTAACATAAATGATAGTGATACATAATCAACACCTAAACAACGTCTAAATCAAGCATCATCATAATTAATGGTTTCACTTAATTAACAAATCATCATAATATTTAATGACGCAATCAACACATCAAGATCGTCTAAAGCGAAATACCAATAAGTGATTAACCATGCCACTGAATAATAATGAGCTACCCGTCAAACCTACCCGACAAGGTTAGGACCTCCAATACACATAAGCAATGCTGAAGCCCAGGATTCATCTGATTGATTTTGACCATTTAAGGTCTCAGGGCTGGCGACTATTCTGAGGAACAAGGAGGTGTCTAGATCCCCTCAATCCAATAAAGCCAAAATCAACTAGATCCATCAATCAATCCTAATCATCAAGTAATCATGGAGCAAAGTAATCATCAACTTTAATTTCATGGTGCTAAAGTAACCTAATCACATAAACATTCATACATCGTATTATTTCATGGCACACGATAATCTAGTCACTTTATCAATTATACCTCAATCCTTAATTCATGGCGCAAGGTAATCTAATTACAACTAGTCATAAATCACATTAAAGTCATGACGCAAGATAAATCTACTTTATTTTAACTAGTGCAAGAGAATAAATGCTTAATCAATTATAAAAACAACATTATTTTAAAGCGCAAGTGGAATCAACTTACTCGATCAATCATATGTCAACTTTATCTTCATGGCGCAAGAGTAAACATTTCATAATCAATCATACATCAAAATAGGTTCTTAATTTAAATCAAGAATTTACACATAAAGAATCTCGTTAATAATAACATGCATTAACATAATCACATGGCACAATAAATCTAAACACATACTCATTCATACATCACAATATTCAAGGCGCAAGAGAATAATTGCTTTACTATTCAATATCTCCGTCAAGTCCATGCCAACTAAGTAAGGGAAGGCGCATATGGATTTCTAGGCACACGAGTGCATAAGTGCCACCTTGCGATAGATAAAAATTATGATAATCCTTATTAAATAAATGCCCCAACAGATGTTATAAGGTCACATTGTATCAAGTGAACATGTTTGTAACTAAAGGACTATAATCTTGTTCCAGTTGTTTAAATTAAAAGGGTTTTTAGGACTATAAAAGGAACTCAAGCCTTTACAACCTCAAGAAGAACTTCCCTTAAGGGCTAGATACTTTTTATCAATTCATAAGAAGGAGCAAGCAACCAGTACTAAAAGCATTCGACAAGGCACACCCAAAATTTCAAGGATTGGGAAGGGACCCATCCCAAATCAAGGTAAGGGCTTAAATCAAGGCATCATCACCATTTATGATTTAAGGTTTAATATTAATAAGAAAACTCCTAAGTCAACCTCTATTCAAGTTAAAGGCTAAAACGAAATATAATAAAGAAGTGATCACACTCTAAACTGCTTAGCATATCAAAGGGAGGTTGTGTAAGGATTAAGGATTCATGAAATGTGTAAGGATTAGGGAGGTTGTCTACTGGATGTCAATGGAAGCTTTACCAAGGACAATATTAACAAAGATTACGAAAATAATGTTCAAATTTCTTTGGAATGGCCACTCTGAGTCTCAGCACTTCCACTTATGCAGCTGGGAGACACTCTCTAGACCAAAAAAGAATGGAGGCTAGGGTTTTAAAAATCTCTTTCATTTTAACACAACTTTGAATACAAACACTCTGTGGAGGGTCCTTACTCATGAAAGAATTTGGCAACGGGTTATACTGGACAAATACCTTCAGAATGCTACTTTATTCATTTGGCTTAGAAAAAAGTCTCACTTCATCAAATCGGCTTCAAGAATCTGGTCAAGTCTTATTCGTACTATTCTCGTTATCCTTCACTGGCTTAGCTGGAGGTCAGGGGTTGGACATCATATAACTGTTGGGAGAGACTGGATTTTGAGTGTTGGCGATAACTCCTATCTACATCCAGAGACAATTTCACATATAAACCAAAAGACAGTCACCGTGTTTGCACAAGCGAAGATGGGCAGAGATCTGATCACCCTGGCAGAGATATGGAAGAACAATGCGATTTGGGGCTGACAGGTTTTCACACAACCAATTGGGGAAGATTTACCACAAGATTAAATTCAACCGGAGTCACTTTGAACACAAAGGCAAAAGATACCTTGCTCTGGTCGGGTGGTGATTCATTCGAAGTCTTAAATGTTAAAAATTTCTACGATGTCATTTTATCAACTCAGGCACTTTCATTTTATCAAGGTTGGCAAGTACATTTATGGAAATGGAAGGTTCATTTGAAGATAATTTTGTTTTTTTGTTTGGCTGTGCAGAACAATATACTGATATGGGACACTCTTCAACTGAAAGGGTGGGCTAGCCCAAGCTTATGCACCCTTTGTAAACAAAATGCTAAAGAAATCCCCCATCTATTCATTTATTGTACCTTTACGAAGTTGGTCTGGGCGAAATGTGAATTCATTACAAATACAAAATACAACTGGGGTGGTTGGTCCCTTATAGATTGCATGAATTCTTGGACAACGAATAAGATTTTTTCAAAAAGATTATCGGTTATGATGTGCTGGTATATCTGGAAAGAACACAATAAGTCACTTTTTGAAGATAGAACCCCCTCGAAATGGGCAGTCGTGTACAAAGTGATAGGAGAGCTTAATAGAAATAACTCAGTTCAAAAGCTTCATAAGTTAAGGCAAAATCCGATTTGGAGGGTTAGTGGTTATTATTTAGCTTTCTTTGATGGAGCTTCTATCGATGGGGGGTCAAGTTGCAGAGCAGGGGGAACCATTAATCGGTCCAACATACATGTTTATAAATGGTATTTCAATGGTGGATCCGGAACCAATACAAAAGATGAATTACTAGGAGCTTGGGCTACCCTTACTATTGCAAATCTTTTGGACATCCATTATATTCAAGTCCTAGGGGATTCCAAAGTAATCATTGAATGTCTAAATCATAAAGGGAAACTTAGAGCCATCAATATAGAAGGTTGGAAACAAATACTTATGGATATGGTTAGCATGTTCAAAGGAACTAGCTTTCATCACATTTTTAGGGAATTAAATGAGGAAGCTAAACATTTGTCGAAGCTAGCCCTATCGATGAAAAAAGGAAGATTAACATACTTTTCCTGGGATGGAGTGAGTGCTGGTCAATCCCATCATGTCGATATATTTTAACTTACAAGATCCTACCTTTTGTTTGTCTAATCGGAACAAGTTCTTTGGAGTTTTTTTTTATAGTTTTTTTTCCAGAGCAGATGTGGGAGGTTCCTCTGTTTTATTTCTCTAAGAGCTCTCTTCAGTTTTTTAAGAATCGGTCTTGTTTTTATAAAGATATTTGTAATAGGTCTGTATGTCAAGTGTTAGGTGGTTTTGTAGAACTAAATGGATGGATCTGTTATTTTGATCAAGTGTCTTAGATGACGTAATTAAAATTGTATCCTAATAAAAATTTGTGCAAATTTTCTACTGGAAAAGGAATCATGAAATCAAAATATAAAATTTCCATAAGCAAAGCATTGGGCAACCAAACTCCTTGGGAAACTATCGGTGATATCAAAGCCCCAACCAAATCACAGACAATAGGGACCGAGATCAAGCATCAATCTTGTTACCAAGGGTAGAGATCCATCCATGACCGATTACTTGAGTTCTCAACCAGGGACGGAGGGAGGAGTTCACAGATCCTACAAAACTCCACGAAATAATCATATTTCGAGGGATAGTATAAACATGGGGCTCCCAGATGTGGAATGGTAAGGATATCAGGCACAATTCTGGGTGGGCTTTCTCATTCACAGAGGATATGAACATAGAGCATCGCCCTGTTTTCTCATGAATAGAAGAGTTTGACGGAACTAGAGAGATAGAGATTTGTACCCAAAGTAAGATGCACCTATAGGCACCACCAGTGGTGTAAGGGAAGAATAAAACCGTGTTAGGGAAAGGATGATCAGCCATAATCTCCCCGGTTTGAGAAGAAGAAAAACATGGAAGGCAGGAACAACCACGTAAAATCGCATTATTCTTGGCACAATTGCCATGAGCTTTCCATCATTGCCTGTTGGAAATCCCCGGACCCTATAGACAAAGGGAAAATTACATTTTTCTACCACATATCTGTACCCAATTAAGATTCATCCACTAAATACAGACTTCCACTGCATCTCACGCATGGGAATACAAAGGAAGAAGACATCATCACTCGACAACCATCTGATTTCAGGCAGTTAGACAACCATCCATAGCTATGACATTGCTTGATGACTTGGAACGAACGGTATAATAATAGAGCACTGCCAAGGGGCTACCCTCCTCCCTGGATTGGAAGTGCAAAATAAATTAGATTTTTGTCGTGCCTCTTGTGCAGGCCCAAACATAACTGAAATTTTTGAGCTTTGAATTGTTGAGTTTATCCAATTGACCAGTGGCTGACCTATGCAGATCCACTCTGAATAAGCACTTGGAACCCTTGACTGATCCAACGGTCGATGTGGAACACTCTATCCCCTTTCTGGGGTAGAAATGGTTCCATTAAAAATCCAAGCAACAGTTGATTGCGATCCAGAGGAAGCTGGAGCGCCCCGAGAAAGAAATGGGTGCCATCGAGTTTGAAGTCACAAGATTTGGGTTATTCATCAAGCTATAATCACAAGGAAGGATGAAACAAAGGATCCAACATTAGACAATATATGTTCTAACATTGAGACATGAGGCATAGAGGATCTGACGTTAAGATCCAAGGATGGGTTGACAACCACGCCTAGTGTTGCGTAGATAAGAGAACATAAATAATCCAAAAGGGTGGAGGAAATGAGAGAGAGGAGACGGTGCAAATCTCTGAGAAATCCTACTAAGGAACTACAGTTTCCCTATTAAATAATTTATTTATTTTTTTCCTAAGGAAAAAGAGAGAGGGAGAGAAGGAACAACTGAGCGCCATTTTAGGAAGGTACAAGAATAACTATTGAAATTTTTCCAAAACCAAGGAGAGGAGATATCTAGTGTTTGTAACGTAATCAATCAATAATCAAGGAGTAATGATGGGCTAAAAAATAAGACGATAAATCCAATGGCGAGCGATACTTAATGGTGTGTTTGAATCATCTCCTATAACCATCAATCTCGCCGGTTGAGTTCGGAATTACAATCATAGTTTGACGAAATTACAAAGTTGTTGTTTAAATAAATCTTAATACAATTTCAATTCATGATTAATATACAGTAACCACGAGACGAGGGTCGTCATTGATCTTCATTCACAAAAATTACGCAAAAATAAAAGAAACTTTGTTATACAAATTTAAATCCAATGAAATTGCAATTTCGATAAATATTGTATCTGACAATGGATAATCCAAAGTCACTCTTCTGCGATGGCGCTCCTCCCGACCCTTCGCTTGCTAATCATTGAGATCTCACTGGTACCTCGCAGCCAACAGTGGGGGTACTCTTCTCCCCCCAAGCCGCAAAGGGGCCACGCACTCATCACCAGTCTCCCCCTTTTGCTCCTCTCAGCCATTTGTTTTATAGAATTTCCTTAGTGACAACTTGTCATTTGCACATTTAATTTGTTTTTTTTTTTTTTTTTAATTTAATTATGAATTATTCCCCCCATACACTTGTCACTCATTCCCTTAGTTTCACCAATAAATCCACAATTTAATTTAATTAAAAGTCCATTTCCCTCACCCATCCTAAAAGTGCTCCTAAAATCACTCCTAGTTGTCCCTTTATTCCCTTTATTTCCCATTTATGACTGACGCCTTTCTAAAATGGAGTTGAGTTAAAATATGAATGTTCTCTAGTTAGACTAGACTTTAGATACCTTTCTATGCTTACATTCTTGTACGCTTTATTCCTTTCTTAATTTAATTTCTAATTTGGTATTTTATGCATACATGTATATTGTATTAATTTTTTTAGATTTATTTTATCTCTCTTAATCTCTTAAGTTGGTTTACCTATTTCTTATTTCATCTAAATTTGTAAATTTAGTTTTTGTCCTCTCATTAATTTAAACTTAGGCTTAGTTAAATTTTTATTTGCAAAAGCTTAGACCATTAGGGATTATGATTAATAAATTCAGTCTTTAATTAATTAATTAATTAATTCTGCAGTGCTCAAGATTTTATAGGTTTAACATTCGCTCATAGTTTTCTAGGCCACCTAGATTCATTGACTCAAGTTTTTAATATCACGATGTGCCCTTCAAGACGCACTCCATGCTCCAAGGGTGCCACTCTCCTTTGATTCATATTTTAATTATGTGAGGTTCCCTTCAAGATGCACTACGTGCTCCAAGGGTGCCACTCTCCTTTGACTAGTTTTGGTAGTTGTCTAACCCTTAGAGTCAATACTCCATTCAGGTGACCTTGTGAGAGACTAAGGGATTCTAAGGAATAAGGAACCTGTCTTATTGCATGCCCCTTAGAATCTTCGTGAGTGATGTAATACCCCAAGGATGAGCCCCGATTTTAATTATGAATGTAATGATGTTTATAGGCTGGTGAGCCAAGTATTATAAGTCGATATGCTTATGTTTCTATTAGGCCAGAGAGCCTAGAGGCTAAGGCTAGTGGGCCTGATTTTGTATATGTAATTATGTAGATTATTAATAAAAATTCATTGCTGTGTGTAGGCCAACCACGAAGAAAGAGTTTTGGGGGATTAAGCTCCACTAGGCTGGGTAAGGGAAGGGGGATGAGAGGTTGGAATGAGGGGCTAAGCTTAAGAGCTTAAGTCCAATAGAATAATATATTATTATTATAAATCATGTTAGTGGGATATGAATATATCCTAAGTTCCTTTGGAAAGAGGGTACAACTTCCAAATGGATATGAATACGTTTCATGAACGCCATGTTTCATCTCATGCACATGCAATATAAGTGAGAATTCAAACTGTTTTTGGATTTTCTCTTGGCCATTTTTGCACTAATGCACCCAACAAGCACCGAGTACTCTGGTACACCTTGTTGAATCTCAAAACCACACTGAACCTATGCAACATAACCGAATTGACACCCTTTCTACCCCTTTTCCCTTGGGAGTTGCTTGTGCTTGTCCTGTCAGTACCGTTCCCCACACTCATTTTCTGATGCTGCCATCACCACGCTCATGTGCTGAGGAGTGGGAGTGAAGAAGTGGGTTGTCAGGCCCATGAATAGAAGAAGCAGGCTGTCAAGCCTGTGGGAAACTCTCTCCAGATGAGAGAGTGTGTTGGGGAAGTGAGTTCTCCTAGAGGGAGTCTAGTAGCAGCTATAGAGCTTTAAGAATTCTTGATCCGGCCTGTTGTTGAATCCCCGGAAAAGGAGGTGAAGCAACCGATGGATTGTTGGATAGTGAAGGTGTATACTCTTGGGGTGGGACAAGCATGTGGGGAATGAGAGTCTATGAGTTGTGGGCGTAAGTGACTCCTTGGAGGAAATCCTTCCTACTGTACTATGCAACTTCATGTTGTCCCTGCCTAGCTTAGGAATCCCTTGCCTAGTGGAGTTTAGTCTCAGCTCGGGGGTGACCCACTGCTAAGACTGATGAGAAACATGGTCTAAGGCTGGGAGGTTCATGGAAGGTCTACACGCAGTTGGTGTACTTCAATAAAGGGATAAGTATATTTTCTATGGATAATTGTTTAATGATGTATTTGAGCGCATGCATGTGATTCTTGTAATATTATCATGTGTTTCACTGCATGTATGTTTCCATATTATTTCTTTTGTTTCCTGTTAAGTTTTATATGTGAATATTTCTGCAAAATAATTTTGTCTTAGTGGAGTTGTCGGCTTGTTGGTGGTGGTTGTGGACGTTACAAGTTGGTATCCGATCAAAAATATGTTTACTCTATGACGTTTCTCGACCTGTTGTGGTTGGGGACGTTACAAGTTGGTATCAGAGAGAAAAAATGTTTACTCTGTGGCGTTGCCCGACCTATTCATGGTTGGGGACATTACAAGCGATTGTCTCAGTCTACCCTCACGACATAATGGACCTCTTTAACTAGGTAATCATTAACCTACAATTCGAGTCACGATGGGAGTGTTAGTAGGCTATGTCAGGGGTGATGCCACACCTCTCCCTCAATATTTGGTCTATGTGCATGGCCCCTTTAATCCTTATGTGAGTCAGATTAGAAAGAAATCGTCAGCTTGCATCCATCAATGAAAGAATGTCAATGATCCATAAACAACATCATAATATAATCGATCATAGGTCACATATGCATAAATAAAATACTCAAACCAATACAATCCACTCCCCGACTCAATTCAAAGTCCAAGGAGGTCTAGTGATGCCATCGACATCCTCAATCTAACAAGTGTCCTGCACACTCAGGGGAAAATCGTCAATAGCATATGTCAATACATAGATATTAAACAACATAACATCATAATCCATCAACATCATCATAAGAATGCATAAGCAAAACATACAACCATATACTAAAACCGGATCACTTGCATGCAAGTGTCCTCAAAGAATAAGTCAATAACATGTGCTCGCAAGAGTGGGATGTTACATACACCCCCTCTTGTTTTAAAATTCATCCCGAAGTTTCATATTATATAAATGTAGTAAATAAAGCATCTGACAAGATATAAATTTCTAACTATCAAACACATGATGAAAATTGTTGGCGCATATCATATGCATCATCCCAGGTAGTCGAGTGTGGACTATAACTGTCCCACTGGACCTTGACTTGATCAACTGTTCAACATTGTAGCTGTCGAATGTGATGGTATAGAATGTGGATTGGCATCGTCGTGAGTGCCCCTTCATCCAACACCACAAGGAACTCATGTCAATCTCAAGTGTTGGATTTACTAACATAATGTCACATAACATATACAAGAAAAACATTGTGCATACACCTCAAGAATGAGGCAAGGCTAGTATATAGGCCACGGTCCCTTTCTTTCCACATCTTCAAAAGACCCCACAAACCTAGAAGAGATGTTATCACCCCTTCCGAATGTAATCAAACTCTGGTGCGGTTTCACTAGCAAGAAAACTCAGTCGACAACTTCATAGTTGTAGTCAACGTGATGTGCATCAGCATAAATATTCTACCAATCTTACACGTCTTAATCCTTTGTCTTATCATTTGCAATTGTTCTTCCAGTTCTTGGATCATTTCTGGTCCCACCAAGACCTATCCTCAAGTCGAACCCAACTCAATGGCATCCTACACGATCGCCCATAGAGAGACTCAATGGTGCCATCTTAACGATACCTTGATAGTTGTTGTTGTATGCCATCTCTACCAGTGGCAAGAATTCTTCCCAACATTTGTGTTGGTACATTACATACATACACAACATATCTTCCCAAAATTTGGTTTGTTCCTTCTGTCTACCCGTCGGTTTCAGGGTGATACGCGGTGCTAGAGTTAAGTTGGGTTCCCAAGGCCACTTGGAAACTAGTCCAAAATCGTCCTGTAAAACTGGTCCTCTATTAGATATGATTCTTTTTGGAATGCCATGCAATCTCACAATCTTGCAGATAAAATTCTAGCTATGTCCGGTGCCTGATACGTCGTACACATAGGAATAAAATGTGCACTCTTCGTCGAAGTGTCAACTATTATGAAAATCGAGTCATGCCTCGTTGTTGTCAGCGACAATCCAATAATAAAGTCCATTGAAATGGCCTCCCATTTTGATTCTGGAACAATGTGTGGATGTAGTTTTCTTGTCGGATGTCTATTATCAACCTTCACTCCCTGACATTCTATACACCTCGCAACGTAGCTAAATATGTCCACCTTCATCCCTTCCAGAATAATAAGGGCTTACGGTTCACCCTCATCGTCGTGACTCTTGGATGAGCCATGTATACTTCTCTATGAGCCTCACGTAAGATCAAATTTCTCAATTTATCGTTAGGAGGTACATAAATCTAGTTATTATACCTCATCAATCCATTGTTTTCGGATGTATATCCTTCAAACTTTAGTACCGTCATGGTGTCTTGTACACAAATTCCTTAACCTCTTTAGACCAGTCATCGTCGAACTATATAGTTATAATCCTTTCTCGAAGATTCATCTAAAGAGGTATCACTGAGAAAATGTGTGGTCTCTGACACAACTCATCTGTCACTCTGTTCATCATTCATTTAATGTACTTAATTTCAAATCGTATTTGCTAAGTAATTATGACCAACGATTTTGTCACGCGTTCAAGTCCTTCTGTGCAAAAAGTGCTTCATTCCACAGTGATATGTTTTTTGTGTTCGGATTTCCATCCAATCAGATAGTGTCTCCACACTCTCTAGGTGTACATAATGACCAATAACTCCCAATCATGCATTGTGTATTTCTCCTCATGCCTTCTTAATTTCCTTGAGATGTAGGCGATCACTTGACCGTCTTGCATCAATACTCTGCCTAAACCTTCCTTGGACGCGTATGTGCATACCAAGAAATCCCTTTCCATGTCAGGGACTTCCAGTATTGACGTTGTCTTCAACATCCCAATGAGCCTTCAAAATGCTTCTGCGCACTTCTTGGTCCATACAAACTTCTTTTTTTTCTTCTGCAATTCCATGATCGGATTTGCAATCTCTGAAAAACCCTCGACGAACCGTCGGTAATATCCTGCTAAACCCAAAAAGTTGAGTACTCCTGGTACATTTTTCAGCGCAGGTCATTCCATAATAGCCTCTACCTTCGACGGATCCACAACAATGCCTTCCCTAGATATAACATGCCCTAAGTAATGAATCCTCTAGAGCATTTCGACAATTTCCCGTAAACACTGTAATACTAAGCAAAAAAGTTCGTCAAGTTCCTCCTTCCTCCGAGAATATATCAATATGTCATCAATGAATACTTGAACAGATTGGTCCAAGTATTCACGGAACACTCCATTCATCAAGATCATGAATATGAAATGTAATGACCCCATTCATCAAGCTCATGAATACCTCGGGGCATTTGTTAGTCCAAACGAGAAAAATGGTAAACTCGTAATGCCCGAACCTTGTCTTGAATGCAGTTTTAGGAATGTCCTCCTCTTTGATTTGCAACTGGTGATATCTTGATCTCAAGTCGATCCTTGAAAAAAATTTCATGCCTTTCATTTGATCAAACAAATCGTCTATTCTTGGCAACAGATACTGGTTCTTGAGCGTTTCCTTGTTCAATTGACGGTAATCGATACCAAGTCTCCATGACCCATCCTTCTTTCTTATGAAAAAAAACATGCACACCCCAAGGTGACACACTGGGATGTATAAGTCCTAGGTCAACACTCATTCAGTTGCAATTTAAACTCCTGTAACTCAGGTGTCGACATATGATAAGGCATTCTTGCTATCAGTTTGTTTCCAGGTTTCAATTCAATGGTAAACTCCATCTTTCCTTTGGGTGGAAAACTTGGTAACCTTTCTGGAACATGTCAGCAAACTCTCATACTACCAGAAGGTTTTGTAATCCTTTCGCCTCACCCTTGTCATTTAGTGCTAAGATTGCATAAAAATTGCATCCTTTGTGCAAGCTCTTCTGTAGCACCAGGATCTATCAAAATACTAAAAGTTTGATTGATGATCATACCGACGTCTCGGGCATAGTGGACTAGTGCTCATCCTAGCGGTTGTTCACCGCAGCATGAATCATGTGGGCCTTGCCCAAATCTACAACTATAGTGTGTCATGATGACGTGACCGCTCTGGAGCTTCCCTTTATAGTTCTTGTTAATGGAGACATTAATATTATCCATGGATTTATTCAGTAATTAGTTAACGGAGCTTTCAATTCAACTTTTATCTCTTTCTAGGTGATAATATGACCATGTCCATTAGTATTGTTCTAATGGTTTTTGTCAATAGTGAGAATGCATGCCTTTCAATTGCTGTGTTCTTGTCTCTATAGTAGAAATATTTGTGGTGAGTTATTTTACATTACCTTTATATTTTCAATAGTCTCCTTTTCAAAGGAGACATTAGTATTCTCAATAGATTTATTAAGTAATTAGTTAATGAAGCTTTCAGGTCAACTTTTATCCCTTTCTAGATGATAATATGACCATGTCCATTGGTATTGGTCTAATGGTCTTTGTCAATAGTGAGAATGCATGTCTTTCAATTGCTATGTTCTTGTGTCTATATTGGAAATATTCGTGCTGAGTTATTTTACATTACCTTTTCAATTTCTCTATTCCTACCGGGCTAGAGTTTGAAGGTTCAATTTAGCCATTGAAATCTGCAAATGTAGATCTTGCAAATAATTGACAAGTGTTATATGGTGTGAAGTTTGTTGGGACCTAACATTATAATCACAAAGTGGCCATGAATTTTTCCTTGTACATTTCTATGATATGATGTTGATCTAGAGATGGTATTTTCAACTATTAGATAATTGTATGATTTTCAAAAGAAAAATTCATTGAAAAATTCATTATAAGCTACCTTTATTGCATTAAAATATACTTTGTGATTGGTGAATCTTGTTAGGACGGAAAATGGTGGTCCATACTTCAAGTGTTACTATTCTTATACTTGATAGAACTTTAATATAAACCAATTGTTATATTAATGAGAATTGAGCCCTTTTTTAAAAGCTTGGTCCAATCTCAAAACAAAGTATGTAGAAGCATTTAAAGAGATAGACTATGAAAGCTGTGAATGAAAATGCCTCCACGATGTAACAAAAATGGTATGCCAAAGAAATCCAAATATTGGGGGGTTACCTTAAGACAATGTATGATATGACTAGCATGAATGCAATGTGGAAAATCATCAAAATTGCAACATGGAAATTTTAATAAATCATATGCCATGACATTATTTCACTATGATCGAGTAGAGATAAACTTATCCATGTTCATGATACACTATTGTTGTTGGATTTGGGCTAATCGACTGCTAGTGATGCTTGTGTAAATCATGTGTGATATAAACAACATCAAACCTTTATTTGTTCAATGATCAACACACATTAGGCATGATCTTACCAAAAACAAGAAATGGGGCTAGAGTTTTGAAGGGAAAATAACATTGAAGCCTCTTTGAGTATATTATACATATAAAATTGATTAGTAATGTAGTGTCAAGGTGGGAATGAGACAAGAATGGGGAACAAAACAAGAAACAAATCTCATGGTTAAATTTTTGGTAATATGGATTATTAAAATATATTATTGAGTAATTCATCTATATAGTTTGTTGCTTTTGAACTGAATAAATGGTCACATTCAAGTGCTTTGATTTAGTCAAGTAGCATTTTCATTACTAACTAGAATTGACATGAAATGCATGATATGGAGGTACATAATAATTTACCTTTAACAAAATCTAGTTGTAAAGGCCTTGAAATTTATGAGATTGTTGGTATGATTAGTTTCCCTTTTTTGATAAAGGTTATTAATATTTTTTCAAGGAGCAAATTTATAGTACATTTTTTTAAATTTCACCGCTATCCATGGAGAAAATTAGATTGAAGAACACGGTGTAGAACTAAGAAAAATGTTAAAATGATGGATGTGATAACAAAGGATTTGTATAAGCAAGAAATAGAAGAATTTTACACATCTAGCGATCCTTGTGAATTCATGTTCTCAGGAAAAATTTGGGACATTTGAATTTGACATAAAAACTACTAAAATGGGAAACGAAAATGTCGTGCTTTATTCAGTTAATTTTTTAATATTAATATGAACATATGTCAACCACCAATGAAATGAAAACGAAGATAAATGAATCAAATGTGATGTTCTTTCTAGTGAAGTTCAACAAAACACTAGTAAGAACTACAAAATGTTTTAATATTGACAATACATCCATGGATGATAGCCTTGTCCATTTGAATGGAAATTTACCAATTGTTCATTGTTATGTGAATCCTTGTTATCATTATCACGAGGGAAGGGTAAATCGTTAGGCCTTGATATTTGACACATTGTTTAGATTTTGAAGATTCATATTTAAATTTACATATCATTTTTGTAGGTTGCTATCATAAGTGAAAATTCTCTTAAGAATGTGACAAACCCAATTTATGGATATTTTGCTTATTAGCCTTGACAAGATACATTTGAGACATTCTTATATGATGTAATATTTACATGTGGCTCAATAATACTAGGTGGTTTCACTCATTGCATCAAGAGTAGATGTGTAAATTAAAAAGAAAGAAAAACTAGAGTGTTTAATGTAAAAGTGAAAGAAAGTTAAATAAAACTATTTGATCATAATGATAATAAAAAAAATATGAAAAAAACAGGCCGTAATAATAAAAAAGTATATGAAAAATATGTCACTTTTTCTCCTACAACTAAGTTATTATCATATCAAACTCTAATATAAGCAACCATAAACTTTGTTAAACCATATAAATACTAATTTCACAACTAATAACCACATAGCTATGAGTTTTGCAATAGAAAACAAGCACCAAAAGAACTAAAATAATCTCCAAATATGATTTATTTACTGGAAGATAATTGAAAACATATGCAAGACATAAGATATGATCTCAATAACCCCCAAACCCGTATTACAAAATGCCCAATGGAGGTGGGCAATACATGCTTCACCAACTCCATTTGCAATACAAACCGTTTTTACATTTATAACCCCATGTTTTGTCATTAATACAAAATAATCCATAAATCCACTAACTCATAATGACCATAACTATGAGAAAAAAAATCAAAGTTGTGTTCATAAACAATTAGGGCCTAAGAGCCCCCCGTCATTATTCGTTGACTTGTCCTCGAATCAACCAAGGAAGACACATGCAACCTAGAATCCAAATCACAACTATTGCAACAATCCACACCTGAAGAATCTACTCCTCTCTCTTCTCTTCTCTTCTCGAGCTCTGACTTCAGGGCATCCTAGTAGTCACACATCAAACATAAATCTACAAGTAGAACAAGGTACATGAAGTGCATGGCAAGAAGAATACCAAGAAATATTACCCCACCACAACTTTAGATCTACAAAATTCATCTCAACAAAAAGTATGAGTAAATAAAATTTTCGTTATCACCTAAGAAGCGTAATTGGAAAACTACAATTGAACACACTAAACCCATGGTGTCGCAAATCACCCATGCAAAATAGTTTATAAACTACCAATCCCAACCACTAACCATTGAGATGCATATAAAACCATGACCTTGAGCCTAGGCACTTTGAAGCATTATCCTAATATGGTGCAACTACAACACCCAATGTTATACGTATCCAACTCATAAGCATCATAAAACTTAATGGAAATCTAGTTGGGATCATAATTTCATAATTTGATTATTCTCTAGGAGGATCTTGATACGTTCATTTTACTATGTTAGAAACCATATTTAGTTTGATATTCATAATTTAATTACTCAAGAATATTGATACTTTCATTTTACTATGTTCAAAATAATATTTAGTTTGATTTTCATAATTTAATTACTCAAGGGTATTCATACTTTCATTTTACTATGTGCAAATATAGAAATGAAAGTCTAAATAATATTTATTTTAATTTTTTTAAGGTGTCTAATAAACTTTGTCAATCTCGTGGGAAGATAAACATCAACACCATCATTAGTAAAAGTTTACACATATCCTCCCTAACCCATCCTTAGCTAAAACATAGGTTGGAAAAAGGACTTTGATAAATGTTTAGAACATTGGGACATCCAAGATGGTATAATCCTCTATGGAAAATATTTAAAATTGAAAACAAAGTGATGAAAATATCAAAGACAAAAGAGAGACATGTTATTATAAAAAACGATTTGAAAATCCTTCCTACCCTAATAAGGTTACAAGTTTCAAAATAAAGAACCAATTTTAAGGTGCACAACCAAACTAAGAACTGACTCTTAAGTTTATAGCTAAGATGACAAATGTACCCTTATGAAAACTCCAAAGGAAAGAACACTATAATCTATGCAACATAGAGAAGATTGAAGATAAGGCTTATTTCCTTCTAAGATGCCTATTACACAACAATATTAGAACTAACTCTATGGTGCATAGTGAAAACAATAGATCTAAATTTGTAAATTTAGTTTTTTTCCTCTCATTAACTTAGACTTAGGCTTAGTTTAATTTTTATTTGCAAAATCTTAGAACATTAGGGATTATGATTAATAAATTTAGTCTTTAATTAATTAATTTTGCAGTGCTCAAGATTTTACAGGTTTAACATCCACTAAAAGTTTTCTAGGCCACCTAGATTCATTGACTCACCTTTTTAATACTACAACGTGTCCTTCAAGACACACTTTGTGCTCCAAGGGTGTCACTCGCCTTTGATTCATATTTTAATTACGTGACGTGCCCTTCAAGACACACAACATGCTCCAAGGGTGTCACTTGCCTTTGACTAGTTTTGGTAGTTGTCCAACCCTTGGAGTCAATACTCCATTCAAGCGACCTTGTGAGAGACTAAGGGCTTCTAAGGAATAAGGACACTTCCTTATTGCACGCCCCTTATAATCTTCGTGAGTGACTGTCTCAGTCTCCCCTCACGACATCGTGGACCTCTCGAACTAGGTAATCGTTAACTTACAATTCGATTCATGGAGAGAGTGCGAGTAGGATATGTCAGGGGTGCTGCCACACCTCTCCCTCAATATATGGTCTATGTGCATGGCCCCTTTACTCCTTATGTGAGTCAGATTAGCAAGCAATCATCAAATTGCATCCATCAATGAAACATTGTCAATGATCCATAAACAACATCATAATATAATCGATCATAGGTCACATATGCATAAATAAAATACTCAAACCAATACAATCCACTCCCTGACTCAATCTAGAGTCCAATGAGGTCCAGTGATGTCATCAACATCCTCAATCTGACAAGTGTCTTGCACACTTATGGGAAACTCATCAATAACATATGTCAATACATAGATATTAAACAATATAACATCATAATCCATCAACATCATCATACAAATCCATAAGCGAAACAAAAAACCATTTACTAAAACCAGATCACTTGCACACAAGTGTCATCAAAGAATAAGTCAATAACATGTGCTCGCAAGAGAAGGATATTACACTAGGTACTTTGAAACATTATCCTAATATGGTGCAACTATAACACCCAATCTTATACTTATCCAACTCATAAGCATCATAAAACTTGATGGAAATCTAGTTGGGATCATAATTTCATAATTTGATTATTCTCTAGGAGGAACTTAATACTTTCGTTTTATTATGTTCAAAACAATACTTAGTTTGATATTCATAATTTAATTACTCAAGGATATTGATACTTTCATATTACTATGTTCAAAACAATATTTAGTTTGATTTTCATAATTTATACTTTCATTTTACTATGTGCAAATATAGAAATGAAAGTTTGAATACTATTTATTTTAATTTTTTTAGGTGTCTAATAAACTTTGTCAATCTCACAGGAAGATAAACATCAACATCGTCATTAATAAAAGTTTACACATCTCTTCCCTAACCCATTTTTAGCTAAAACATAGGTTGGATAAAGGACTTTGATAAATGTTATTACATTGGGACATCCAAGATGGTATAATCCTCTATGAAAAATATTTAAAATTGAAAACAAAGTGATGAAAATATCAAAGACAAAAGAGAGACATGTTATTATAAAAAATGATTTGAAAATCCTTCCTACCCTAATAAGGTTACAAGTTTCAAAATTAAGAACTAATTTTAAGGTGCACAACCAAACAAAGAACTAACTCTTAAGTTTATAGCCAAGATGACAAATGTACCCTTATGAAAACTCCAAAGGAAAGAAGAACACCATAATCTATGCAACATAGAGGAGACTGAAGATAAGGCTTATTTCCTTCTAAGATGCCTATTACACAACACTATTAGAACTAACTCTATGGTGCATAGTGAAAATAACAGATGAACACTTCAAAAAACTTGGGAAAACAAAACTATTCTATACAACCTAGAGGAGATTGAAGACATTTATTTTTTTCTAAGTTACCCTCTCTACAACGATATTTAATGTGCTTATAATGATTTTCATAGCCAAAACATAGTTCATGCAATCCACAACCAAATTAAGTTTGAAAACAAAAAAGCAAATAATCATTGTTTTTGGGGCGTGTGAAGTTTAATAAGTTACACCTTCCCAATAATGACCATCAACCATGCCTTTTGCTCCCACTCAAGCACTCTCAAACTTAGGTAATCTATTGCTTCCCACAATCCCAAGAAGTTCGGTGTTGTATAGACCACTCCATTAAGGACATCCTTCGTAAAGGGAAATAAGTAATTACATCTGAAAGAGTAAGTAGATAGGCATCCTCCCTAACATGAGGAGATTGGTCACTAAATCTATGAACTCGTGGTAGGGATGGCTAACCAATATCTTGGGAAGAGAATAAAAATGTTTTTATTTAGGTTAAACTAGAATTTCATTATTTTTATTATTAAACAAAATTAAATTAAACATTCTACAATTTGGATTTTTTCCACACATCATTTTGGAATCACAATTTTTCATTAATTCAGTATAGTTTTGAAAACACAAATTTTAAATAAACATGACAACATTCTAAAAAAATAACACTTAATTAAGTATAGTTTTCATATAGTTATTAATATTAATGTATTAAACCTATCAAGGGCTCAAAGGGATTAAATCTCTTGAGGTAAAAACCTTTTTTAGAGTGCAAAACTTGAGGAAATGTTAAAGGTTTGCACCTAGAGAGATTTTATCCCTCTGGATGCTTGATAAATTTGAGGTTAAGATGAATCTATGTTAGTAATTTTCATTGACCTGTGTTAAATTTAAATTTTAAATAATATTTTATTAAGTTAAATCTATTTACTTAAAGCATATTTTTTTATTAAAT
>JZKD02S1461023.1:46306-70725 GCA_000966675.3 Picea glauca
CGTCAAGAGATTCACTTGAAATCCACAACTCATATAGAAGCCATCGACAACATGATGTTACACCAAATTGCATACAAAAACACAGTAATTGTCTACACAACACAGTAAATTGCAATAATATACTCAGCAATACATTTTCCTAAATATTTGTAACAGAGTGATAAGTTGGTTCATCCTACACGGCGAGATCAGAGCTGTCAAAATCTGGCCATTGGATGTACGCCACATGGCGAGATCAGAGCAATTGAATCTGGCCATCGGATGTATGCCACATGACAAGATGAGCTCTCTGATTTAGCTGTCAGATGCAAGCCACGTGGTGAGATGAGTTCTTCGATCTGACCATTGGATGCATGCCATGTGGCACGATGAGAGCTCTCAGATCTGGTCGTTGGATGCACACCACATGATGATATTCTCTTTGATCTAATCTTCATATGCATGCCACATGGTGAGATGAGAGATCTCCAATATGGTTGTTAGATGCACGCCACGTGGCGAGATGAGAGCTCTATGATCTAGTCATCGGATGCACGCCACGTGGCAAGATGAGAGCTCTCTGATCTAGCCTTTGGATGCATGCCACGTGGTGAGATGAGAGCTCTCTGATATGGCTATCGGATGCACGCCACATGGTGAGATGAGAGCTCTCTGATCTGGCATTCAGATGCACACCACATGGCAAGATGAGAGCCCTCTGATTTGGCCGTCTGATGCATGCCACATGGTGAGATGAGAGCTCTCCGATCTGGTTGTCTGATGCACACCACATGGTGAGATGAGAGCTCTCCAATCTAGTCGTCGGATGCACGATGAGAGCTCTCTGATCTGGCCATCAGATGCACACCACGTGGCACGAAGAGAGCTCTTCGATCTGCCCCCTCGATGCTTGGCACATGGTGAGTTCATAGCCCTTCGATCTACCCACTAGATGCTTGGCACATGGCGAGTTCAGAGCCCTTCGATCTTTCCCTTGGATGAACACCATGTGGTGGGTCTAGAGCCCATGGATTGGCCTGTTTTTTTTTTTTGTAAATAAAAAGAGGTAATTGCTATTAATGAGTTGTCACTATACAAAATTGATACATGTCACTACCCTGCACCATGTTTTGCCAAACTAGTGGAAACCGAAACATGTGGTCGCCTATTATTCTTTCGGCGAAAAAAGGGCATCCGCCACTTGCCCTGCCAATTGGAAACTAGTGAAGGTGGTGGATGGTAGTGCTAAAAGAACTGTATGTGTAAGATAAACATACTAATAAACTCTGAAAATTAAAACTAGGCAAGAAATGAACAGAGTACTAGAGTCAGGGATGATTTTAACGATGGAAATTTATTTTAAAATGTAGAAACCTTAGCGAATCTTACTAATCCTTCATATGTCAACTATAAAATATTTGGCTATATTTTTGTAAAAATATTCAAATTTATAAGGATTTTATATAGTTTGTATAAAATTTTCTCGATTTTTAAGGTAAAATAATTCTATCCTATAGAATTTGGGCGAATCGTTTTTAGAATAGTGAATTTTTTTTGGAAAAAACCATGGAAAATTATCCCATGAGCGAAATTTAGCCCCTAAAATCATCCCTATACTAGACCAAGTTGATAAGAAAAAAAGCACCATCACCGTGTCGGTGGAGCTCAGAGAACTGTACAAATCTAGAAATTAGAGGGGTTGTGAGAACCATGGAACCTATCATCCAGAGCACCACTTTGAAGGATGCCATTGCTAGGCTGGAACATGAATGGTTGTGCACATTCAATGGTGCTTATGATGTTGGCCCAGTTTCTATTGAAGTGACACATTAGTTTTGTTACCATATCCCAGATGGCCTCACTATGGATGCAATGGTTTAGTAAGTGCTCCATTGTCTCTTCCTGTTGTTGACATAGGGGATAGATTGAAGGGCCTACAAACCCTCATTTTTGAAGGTTGTCCGAAGTGAGTATGCAATTTTGGGCAATTAACCAGAGAATCGAGACTTTCGACCAGAGCTATGGATTCCAGATTTTGCTCCATATGTGCTCCTTCGGTTTCCCTTAGTGGTTTCCCTAGAGATGATATGCTTCTTTGACTGAGAAGTTCCATGTTGGGGAATGGCCCCATCTAAGGATGTCTGGTCCTTCCCTGATGTGTATTTTTCGTTTATTTGTACAATCCCTCCAGGTTTGCAAGTCCATTTCCACATGTAGGTGCAATTCATGGGGTTCAATTTTCCGTATGCGCTAGGGGTACTTGTTGGCCCTTGACCAAGTTTTGAGGATCCTTGGTCATGGTTGACCCATTTTTGGGACTTCGACAGGCTGTCGAAGGCAGAGTGCAAGACGAATCGGAGATCGCGGGATCTCAACCCCTTTTTAGGGCCTTTTTGGGTTTTGGGATTATGTAATGAGTATGGGGATGTTAGCCCATGGGTTTACCCATGCTTAGGCCTATTTTGTAATGTATAAATAAAAGCTAGGTGATGTAAGTAAGTAGTAGAAGTGGTGCTAAGTGCAAAAGGAAAGTAAAGGCCAGAGTGCTAAGTGCTAAGTGGTAATTGCTTTGTGCATCTTGTGTGAGGCTTGCAAAGCTAAGTGCAAGTCGTCTGTAGTGCTTTGTGCACAGACTGTGGAAGGACCTGTGCCTAGATCTACTCAAGGAAGGAGGATATAGCGAGGTGCGCAGATCTCCTGTCCTCTGTGGAGTTGATTTTGAGGTTTTGTGCATGTAATAATATTGATCAAAGATAATAAAGAAGACGAAGAGTTGGTGGACGTAGCCCCAGGGTGGGGGTGAGCCATGTATATCCTGTGTTGTGAATGATTTGTGCTTCTTAGTTGTTATTTTGTTTATGTGATTCAATGCTTAGTGCGATGTTACATGATAGATGAAGCTGATATGATAGCTTAGTGCACCATTGAAAATTGGGATTCAATCTCCTACCAAAATCCAATTCTAGACTGCATCTGGCAGCTAATACTAGGCTTCATAGTTTGGAAAATTTGGAAAGAATGAAATAAAAGAATTTTTCGCTCCATTTTCTCGCCCCCTCACTCATCCTAGGAAGGGATCCTAAACCTGATTTGGGAAACGATTAGAGTAGAGCATTGGATCCAAAAGGACCTCAAGTGCAATCATGTGGAATGCCACATCCTACAGGCCTGACAGCTAAATCTCACCGATGATTCGAGAAAGAATGATACTTGCAATACTAAAATCCGTCGTAGTCTGAGCACATGGACCCCTCCCCCTTGGTTTTGTTAAACTAAACTTTGATGGTTCTTCAAAGGGTAATCTGGGGCCGGCGGGTTTTGGTGTGATTCTAAGAGACAGCGAGGGAAAAGTTCTACACTTCACAGCAGGATATTTGGGACTCAATACAAATAATGTTGCAGAACTTTGGAGCCTACTTAGGGGGTTAAGTTAGTAATATGTCACAACATCTTCCAGCTCATAGTGGAAGGGGATTCCTAGATCATCATCCAACTCATCTCCAAAATCATTCATGGTTCACACCCCTTGGATATCTCACCCAACTAGATATTACTAGGGTTGTTGGAAGACTTCAAGTCCCTCCTCCAACCCCATTTCATTCTTATCCCCTCCCATGTGAAAAGATATGCTAACAAAATTGCAGACTATTTGGCCAATGATGGAGTGGAATCAAAGGAAGATCTAATCCAATGGAACACGCAAACCTATCCACCGACCACGTTATTATACTGTTGTCTGGATCTCGCCGGAAGATATCATCCTGCCCTGGATGGGATGCCACGCAACCCTTCCATGAAATCAGCCATAAATATGGCCAACCATCGTCCCTCACCCCAATCTTGAATGGAGGGCGACCATAAAATCTTGCAAAGGAAGGGAGGACATCTCCCCTATGTCATATTAATGGAGGCCTCAATGATTAATGGCAGGAGGGGGGTGTTGAGTACAAGTGGTAGCATAGCAGTCATGTTTTCTCCTCGGTTAACTATCCATATTAGCCATGGCTTTCAACACTTCTCCTCAGCGCTCTGTTGGCCCAATTTATATTGAAGTGATGCATTAGTTGTGCTGCCATATCCCAGATGGCCTCATTATGGCTGCAATGGTTTAGTAAGTGCTCCATTGTCTCTTCCTGTTGTTGACAATGGGGATAGATTGAAGGGCCTACAAACCCTCATTTTTTAAGGTTGTCCCAAGTGAGTATGTAGGTTTGGTCAATTAACTAGAGAATTGAGACTTTCAGCCAGAACTTTGGATTCTAGATTTTGCTCCATATGTGCTCCTTCGGTTTCCCTGAGTGGTTTTCCTAGAGATGGTATGCTTTTTTTACTGATAAGTTCCTTGTTGGGGAATGGCCCCAACTGAGGATGTTCGGTCCTTCCCTGATGTGGATTTTTTATTTATTGGCACAGTCCCTCCAGGTTTGTAGGTCGATTTCCACATGTAGGTGCAATTCATGGGGTTCAATTTTCCATATGTGCTCGAGGTACCTGTTGGCCCTTGACCAAGTTTTGAGGATCCTTGGTCATGTTTGACCCATTTTTGGGACTTCAACAGGCTGTCGAAGGCAGAGTGCAAGACGAAGTGGAGATCGCGGGATCTCAACCCCTTTTTAGGGCCTTTTTGGGTTTTGGGCTTATGTAATGGGTATGGGGATGTCGGCCCATGGGTTTACCCATGCTTAGGCCTATTTTGTAATGTACAAATAGAAGCTACGCAATGTAAGTAAGTAGTAGAAGTGGTGCTAAGTGCAAAAGGAAAGTAAAGGCCAGAGTGCTAAGTGCTAAGTGAAAATTGCTTTGTGCATCCTGTGTGAGGCTTGCAGAGCTAAGTGCAATTCATATGTAGTGCTTTGTGTGCAGACTGTGGAAGGCTCTGTGCCTAGATCTACTCGAGGAAGGAGGATCTAGCGAGGTGCACAAATCTCATGTCCTCTATGGAGTTGATTTTGAGGCTTTGTGCATGTAATAATATTGATCAAAGATAATAAAGAAGACAAAGAGTTGGTGAGCGTAGCCCCAGGGTGGGGGTGAACCACGTATATCCTGTGTTGTGAATGCTTTGTGCTTCTTAGTTGTTCTTTTGTTTATGTGATTCAATGCTTAGTGCGATATTAGATGATAGATGAATCTGATATGATAGCTTAGTGATGAATAATGTGAATGAATGCTAGATCTAATCTCTATTGGTATGCTTAGTGCTTGAATCTATTAGATCTGTGTGAATACTGCGTTGATCTGTTGTTAGGGTTTAGTTTCTCTATAAACTAATATTGAATATTGATGAATCATAATTTCTAAGTGCTCTATTAAGGTGTTACAATCACATATCTGTGTCCTAGCTAAGGTTGCAGACATCTGAGTCCTGCAACCACCCTTGCCTCTACCTCGAGTGAGACTTCATCTGCTTCGCAGGTGTTGTTGAAAGGGTCGGTAGTTAGGGTTTTGTTGGTGCATTGTTGTAGTGTTGAATCTGGGTCTGACCATATGCTAACAAATGGTTCCATTGCTAGGACGACCTTAGAGCAAAAGGTAGAAGACCAAGTCGAGCATCAAGTAGAGCAGCTCCCAGAAGCTATCCAACAGTTGCATCAAAGAATAACAAACTTAGAGCTCTGCACAGTGCCCGAGACACCGCAGGATGTGAGGGATCAAAGAGATGCAACTGCTTGAAGCATAGTTGAGAGAATAAATTCCCTTGCCATAGAATGTAAACAACTAAGTGATCGCAGTGCACAGACTTATGAGAAACTCACTGAGAATCCATAATTGAAGGCACTGGAGTCACAACTCCAAGAGGTGAAACAGCAAGCAGAAACAATACAGGCGCAGTTGAAGCCCCTATCAGTTGTTGAAAGGATGAAGCGATCCCAAGAGTAGCGCACTACTCAACAGTAGGTCCACACCATTCAGGGAAAAGTCATGGAAGTGACTAAGAGACTCCAACCCATACAGGATGAGGCTTGACAACTGTTCTCAGAGATCGAAGGCCGAGGAGAAAAACTGGAGCAAGTCATCACTGCAGCTGAACAACACTTAGAGGGACCTGTCAACGAAGCAATCATCCAAGAGTTCATCGAACAGGAGGCCTTGGCACAACAACAGGTCGAAGCAGCTCGAGGCTTTTGAGGCAGAGCTACCCAGAGCAGAGTGACTCAAGACGAGTCACAGGTGAGTGTTGGGGGCCTATTGGCCCTTGACCAAGTTTTGAGGATCCTTGGTCATGTTTGACCCATTTTTGGGACTTCGACGGGCTTTCGAAGGCGGAGCGCAAGACGAAGCGGAGATCATGGGATCTTAGCCCCTTTTTAGGGCCTTTTTGGGTTTTGGGCTATGTAATGGGTATGGGGATGTCGACCCATGGGTTTACCCATGCTTAGGCCTATTTTGTAATGTATAAATAGAAGCTAGGCGATGTAATTAAGTAGTAGAAGTGGTGCTAAGTGCAAAAGGTAAGTAAAGGCCAAAGTGTTAAGTGCTAAGTGGTAATTGCTTTGTGCATCATGTGTGAGGCTTGCAAAGCTAAGTGCAAGTCGTCTGTAGTGATTTGTGTGCAGACTGTGGAAGGCTCTGTGCCTATATCTACTTGAGGAAGGAGGATCTAGCGAGGTGCGCAGATCTCTTGTCCTCTACGGAGTTGATTTTGAGGCTTTGTGCATGTAAGAAGATTGATCGAAGATAATAAAGAAGATGAAGAGTTGGTGGATGTAGCCCCAGGGTGGGGGTGAACCATGTATATCCTGTGTTGTGAATGTTTTGTGCTTCTTAGTTGCTCTTTTGTTTATGTGATTCAATGCTTAGTGCGATGTTAGATGATAGATGAATATGATATGGTAGCTTAGTGCTGAATAATGTGAATGAATGCTATATCTAATCTCTATTGGTATGCTTAGTGCTTGAATCTATTAGATCTATGTGAATACTGAGGTGATCTATTGTTAGGGTTTATTTTCTCTGTAAACTAAGACTAAATATAGATGAATCATAATTGATAAGTGCTATGTTAAGGTCTTACAATCACAGATCTGTGTCCCAGCTAAGGTTGCAGACATCTGAGTCCTGCAACCACCCCTGCCTCTAACTTGGGTGAGACTTCATCTGCTTTGTAGGTGTTGCCGAAAGGGCTGGTAGTTAGGGTTTTTTTGGTGCATTGTTGTAGCGTTGAACCTTGGGTCTGCCCCTGTGCCAACAATACTGCAAAGAGTTTTCCTTCCAGAGGTCCTTTACGTGTAGGGATTCCCTTGATTGCATTTATTGATAGAGGGGGTTGAGATCTTCTATGGAGGTTAGGGGTGGTTGTTGCTGCCAGGAGTCTTACCAAAATAGGGAGTGTTCTCCATTCTGAATCTCCCAGAAAGCATTCTTATGTATGAGTGATCTATTTCTCCAAGTCGTGTTCCATATATTTGATCCATGGATCCGATCATTGAATCTAATTAGAAGCTCCTCTCTGGTATTGGGTGCATGTTTCCTTTTCCAGATTCTTGCCCAGAGTTCTATGGGGTGCTTGAGCCAATGCCACCAAATTTTTTCTCCCATTACTCGATTGATTTTTCCTGGATCTCTGAGGCCTAGTCCCCCTAGGGATTTGGGCCTGCAGATTTTATCCCATCCCACCAACGCCCATTTTTTTTTTCGGATGGTGACCATGCCATAGGAAGCTACGTTGGAGGTTTCTGATAGCTCTGATGACAGATTGGGGGGATGATAGAGCGGTGAAGAGGTAAGTTGGTAGGGATTGGATAATAGACTTTAGAAGAACCAGGCAGGCTGCAAGATTAAGTGATCAAAAGGTTCAGTTACTGAGACTATTATAGATGGAAAGAAGTAGGTTGTCCCAAGAAATGTTACGTGTAGCCGCTCCCATGAGGGGAACACCTAGATAATTAGACGAAAGGGAGTTCTTGGGGAAGCCCAGAAGCCGAAAGATGTGGTTTTGAATTTCCACTGGGGTATTGAAGAAGTAGAGCTGCGACTTTTCGAGGTTTAAGGAAGTTCCTGAAGCTTTGACAAAGTAAGAGAGGATTGTCTTGAGCATATTAGCCTCCTAGGCAATTGGGGTATTCAGAAAAAGGGTGTCATCTACAAATTGACTATGGGAAGGGGATGGCTAGAGGCTGTGGAGAGGTAGGCCTTTGAGAGAGCCATCCTCTACCGAGGATTTGATGTAGCACCCCAGGCCTTCTGCCATTATGACAAAAGGAAGGGGGAGAGGGGATCCCCTTGTCTTATGCCACAGGAGGGAGAAAAGGGTTGGGAGGGCACTCCATTGACAAGGATGGATAAGAAGGCCAAGGAAGTGAGTTGCATGATCCAAGACACCCAGAGATTATCAAATCCAAAGGCTTCGAGGAGGGAGCTCATGTATTGCTTGCTTATTCTATCAAAATCTTTAGAGAGGTCGAGCTTGTTGAGCATACCTGGGGTTCTTGTTGATTTTAGCGAGTGAATGACCTCATATGCTAGGATGACACTGCCCATGATTTTCCTTCCCTTCACATATACAACTTGTTCTTTGGAGATGATGTATGGAAAGATCATCTTGAGTTACAGGGCGATGAATTTAGTGATGATTTTGTAGACTAGATTGCAGTGTGTTATTGGCCGAATTGCTTAGGATGTGTGACCCTTTCTTCCTTTGGAATGAGAGTGAGGAAGTCAGCGTTGAAGGTCGAGAGAACTTGCCCTGAAGTTCTGGATTCCTCAACTACTTTCCAAACTTCTTCCCTGATCAACAACCAACAACAGTGGAAGAAGTCTATCATGAATCCATCCAGACCTGGGGCTTTAACAGGGGGAATCTCTTTGACTACTTGATTGAATTCTTATTGAGTAATTGGCATGGCCAGTGCTTCATTTTGTTCTTGTGTGACCAGGGAGGGGATGTGCCTTGTGATCTTAGAGGGCATTATGTCTTTGATAGGCTCCATTAGAGGATCTTTATAGTAGTATGTCAATTCCTTTGTTATACTTTCGTGATCATGAATGGGGTTGCCCATGTTGTCTTCTAGTTGAGTGATTATGTTTATGTATCTTTTGTGCACCATGGATAAGTGGAAGAACTTGGTTTTCTTTTCACCTTCCTTGAGCCATTGTACTCTGGATTTCTGTCTCCAGAGTATTTCCTCTTGTTCTTGCCACTCTTCCAGTTTATGCTCGGAGCTGCTCTTCCTCCATCATTAAGGCTGCCATTCTTTCTCCAGTAATAAAGACCCTTTGCATTGTTTCTAGGCGTTGCTCAATTTCCCGCTTCCTTTGTAAAATGTTCCCAAATACGTTCGTGTTCCAGCTCTTTAGTTGTCCCTTGAAGTTTTTTAGCCTTTGTTGGAATTTATACATGAATGTGCCATGATCTATTTCGGCTTTCTCCCACCAAGATTTTAAGATATTTTGAAAGTTCGGGTGAGTGAGCCATAACTTCTCAAATCTGAAGGTTTTGAGCTTAGGCATGGCCCCAGTGTCTAGAGAGAGTGAGACCGACCAATGATCTAAGCCTGCTTTTGGGAGGATGTTGGCTTCGATGATCAGATCCTCCAACAGAAGTGATTATGAGATGAGGAAACGATCTAATCTACTTGCCACATGTTGATGCCCAGATCTGTGGTTGGATCAGGTGAAGATACCATTTCTAGTTTCTATATCTATTAAATTGAGTTGATCAATGAGGGTTCAGAACTTACCACTATCTTGGTCTAGCCACTTGGTACCTCATGTATTTTCCTCCAGTGTGAGGATGATGTTGAAGTCACCACCAATCAACCACTTCTGTGATCCCAACAACGTCCTTATGGTGGATATTCTTCCCATGAACAAATCTTTGTCTTGAGCACTTTGAGGCCCATAAGAATTTGTAATAATCCCTTCTTTATTAGATCTTATTACTATGAAGTGAGTCGTAAGTGTTCCCACCGTGGAAAAGGGTTTGTCTATGATGATTGTAGACGGGTTTCACAATATTTCCAGGCCCCCGCCAACCCCATTTGAGTTTGTATGGGTGGAGTTATAGGTCCTCCAATAGTGCCGAAATATGTCCTTCGCTTCCTCCCCGACACATTTTGTTTCCTATAAAAGGAGAGTGTCTGGATTCTCTACATGAATGTTGTCTCGAAGAGTCCTTTTCTTGGATCTTCCATTAAGCCCTCTTGTATTCCATGTTATGATCTTCATCATGATGAATTGTGGGGTGGATGGAGATACCCTTCCGTGAGTCTCTGGATCTACCCTGAGTTGAGAATGTATTTCCCTACTTCCTTAATGATTTGATGTGTGGATTTGCAGCCTCGACACTTGCTTTCATGGGAGGTACGTTTGAGTTCAGTGGTTGGGTCTAAGGAGATCCCTAATATTGAGGTGGATCCTACGGTAGAATCAATGAAAAATTTATGCACCTTTCTGAGTTGTTCTATGGGGATGGTTTGTAGTTTCTTTTTGTTGAAGGCCTCCTCCAGTTTTTCTAGATCTATATTCGTCAGATTTTGTTAATCTAGTTGCATTAAAGTATCCCCTCCATCCTCTGGCTTGTCCACATTCTGTTGGGTTGTTGGGCTTGTTTCTTGATGATGTTCTTTGGTTGGTTCTGTTTGATGTTTGGATTTTCCCTTTTCCTTGTCCTAAGCATAAAACATAGCTTTGTGGCATTGAGTACCACAGAGGCAGAGTACATTGCATTGAGTGTAGCAATCCGCGAATCAGTGTGGCTTCACAAACTTCTGACTGACTTATTCGATCATAAGATGGATCCTACTACTATCCATTGTGATAACCCAAGTTGTGTGAAGCTCTCTGAGAACCCTATGTTTCATGTCAGATCAAAACACATCGAGATAAAATATCACTATTTCAGAGACATGGTGCAGAGGAAGACAATACACGTGCATTATCTTCCTACTCATGAACATATCACATATATCTTCACCAAACCGCTTGCCAAGAAATAATTCGAGTATTTCCGTGAGAGACTTGGCTTGGTGGAGAATGCCTCCCTAACTGAGAGGGAGTGTTAATGATTACAGCCGCGTGAGACATCCTCCAGGACACAGACCTGAGAGAGAGCCCATGAGATGGGTGTGGGGTTCCTATCTGAGACAGAACTTGAACGTACTGATGGCCTCCTCCTTACAGAGAGTTGATAAGTCGTCCAGATGATTCTCCTGTGTAACACAGTGAGAAAGGAGATCTGCTGAGTTAGACATACCTATGGCTGAGCACAAGGTGAACGTGTGAATTCCCATGAGCTGGGTGCATCGTTCTGAGATAGAGATGAAAACGATGTATTAGCCTTCTTTGAGCAGAGAGTTGAGATGATGAACCCCAGATGACTCTTCTGTGTAATACAATGGGAAAGAAGATCTGTTGAATTGGACATGCATATGGATGAGCACATGTGAACGTGATCCTAGTGGCTAAGCACTAGTGAGTGTGGTTCTCCTGTGAGACGCATTGAGATAGAGATATGGACATCCCTATGGATGTGCCCCTAGTGGATGAGCACTAGTGGGTGTATGACATCCCTTGCTATATTGTTCAAGATTCAGACTTACTTGTAACCCTAATTGTAATGTAAAGGGTACAGGTCGGCCCCACCTTAATGTGAAAGATAATTAATGTAAAAGATAATTAATATGGGAATTATTAATTATATTGTGAGTTAGTGAGGTTGGCCATGTTGTGCCAATAGACACTTATGTTGACAGGTTCAGTCTAATATAAGTAAAGGTAAATTCCCCATTAAGGAATCATATCTCAAGTGTGAGTTTGGGAATTTCAACAAATACATCTTCTTGGGCGCTAGTCTTTTAGGGTTTGTGATCACCCTTTTGTGTGCTAGGTTTTCTTGGTGGTGGAGGTCTTTCTCTTGAAGAATATAACAAAGAATTGGTTGGGTTTTCTTCCCTTGTTGAGAAGGGTTTTCCATGATACTTCTTGTGTACTTGTGCATGGTGTTTCTTATTGTGATCTTGGTTGCTGCAACAATTTGTTTATGGTTTAAGTAAAATGCTAAAATGGAATGAACTTCATGCTTAAGCCTTGCCTATTGAAAAATCAACATTAATATTGATGGGTGGATGCATCATTAGAAATTGGATTTCGAAGAGATTCGATTCAAATGCAATATATGTGATGGTTTATGTACAATTTGCTAAAAGTTGTCCAAAAACCCAGGAGGAGCAGCCACAGTCAAAGTAAAATTCAAGAGAAGAATCTCAATTCAAGAAGGTTTCAAGTAGGTGTAGGAATGTTCAATGCATGGGGATGCCTCAACCAATGGTACCCAAAGAAGCTTTTCCCTCTACAAGAAATAATGAATTTGTTTTTCCCTCTACAAGAAATAATGAATTTGAAGTTCTAGGGCATCTTGAGGGTTCAAAAATTCCAAAAGACACTAGGAAGAAATTTGAACACGAAGCAATTGAACCCAACTTGGGTTTAACGCACCCTGACATTGGCACATATCCATTCTAAGGATCTAGATCCAACAAAAAAAAGGACCAAAAGAAGGAGAGGAGGGAGAAGATGATGCATAGAAAATAGAGGAGGAAGAAGATGAGACACAGGAAATCAACGAGACGAGGAACCACAAGAACCAACAATGAGGGTTCACTCTAAATCTTCTAAATCCTTTGCCAAAATTTTGAAGAAAGATCCAAACCCCTCCCCTTCTCTTACAAGGGGAAAGAAGTCTAAGAGGACTTACAAGGCAAAGAATAACATCAACTTAAGACATCAAGGGAGGGATTACAACTCTCAATTGTTAGCTATGTTTTTTCTATGTATTTAGTGTGTAAGATTCTATTTCTGTACTCATTTGTCTTCTCTCCTCTCCTATTAGTTATTTGAGGGGAGATGAATAAATCAGTAAAAACTACCAAATTAACAAGATTCATAATCAACACCTATTGTAACATAAAAAAAATATCTCCCAATTAAGTACTATTTAAAAAATACACACAATAAAAAGTTTTAAAATTCAACACATTATAAAAGATCATAAATAGTTTTAAAATTCATAATAGAAAATAAATATTTTATTTAAAAAATTAAATATATTATTAAATTAATTATAATTGTTTTAAAACATTGTTATTAAAATCAATTATAATTAAATAAATAAAAAATAATGTCAGTAAATTAGTTAAATTTGGTTGCCCTCAAAACATTAATTAATTATCTTACCCTTCTCATTTAGTAAAATAAAAAACCAAAACTTTTTTATCCAGAAAAGGCACATTGGATCTGTACATTTTTTTTCCTGAAAATATGCCTGGAATGTTAAGAGCTTTACTTAGTTTTTTAAGATAGTCAACTAGCAATACAAATTTACATCTAGAGTTACAACAAAGAGCTCATGTGCCCTTGATACTATAATTCCAATTTCTGTTCATTCATATCATCTGGAAGCCTCCAGTTGAAACAGTGCAAGAGTTGGGCCATAGCAAACTCTACAACAATCATTGCCATTTGTTGTCCAGGGCATCCTCTCCTGCCTGCTCCGAACGGAATCCATTCAAAATTTTCCACTTTTGCATCTCCTGGAACCCTGCTTCCATGAATCTCTCTGGCTTCAAACTTTCCCGTTCCTTCCAATTGCCCATACGTTCACCAGAAGCCGAGTTCCGCTGGGGATTTTATATCCCAACACATTGCACATTTCCATTGATTTGTGCGGAAGCAATAAAGGGCATGGCGGGTGGAGTCTAAACGTTTCTTTCAGCACAGCTTGTAAATAAACGAGACGAGGGAGATCAGATTCATGTACCATACGTCAGAGGAATTATACCACAGGTACTTAGTAGTGGTGGATGGAGGTCTGCGCGCTATTCGTCGGCCACCAGAAATAGATCGGCGAAACAGGCCAAAACTCTTTCACTCGCTCAAACCTCAAGGTCGGATCGTGCGGCTCGTATCATCAGGCCGTCGGATCTGTGCCACGTAAGGTGTCAAATCCGTACCATTTTCATCGTACGGTTTGATAGCCGGGCCATCCGATTGTCGACAAGTGGCGTGCATCCAAACGCTCTCGAATCGCGACGTGGCGTTCATCTAGCAGTCCAATCCAAGGGCTCTGACCTCACCACATGGCGTTCATCCAAGAGAAAGATCGAAGGGTTCTAAACTCGCCACGTACCAAGCATGTAGTGGGCCGATCGAAGGGCTCTAAACTAGCCACGTGCCAAGCATCGAGCGGCCAGATAGAAGGCCTCTGAACTCGCCACGTGCCAAGCAACGAGTGGGCAGATCGAAGGGCTCTGAACTCTCCACGTGCCAAGCATCCGATGGATAGATCAGAGCGTTGTCATCTCGCCACGTGCCAAGCATCCAATGGATAGATCGGAGAGCTGTCATCGTGCCACGTGGCGTGCATCCGACTGCTAGATCGGAAAGCTCTCATATCACCATGTGGCATGCATCCGACGGCTAAATCGGAAAGCTCTCATCTTGCCAGGTGGCATGCATCCAACGGCCAGATCAAAGAGTTTCATCTTGCCACGTGGCACGAATCCGACGGCCAAATCGGAGAACTGTTGTCACCACGTGGCATGCATCCGACGGCCAAATCAAAGAACTCTCATCTCGCCACGTGGCGTGAATCTAACGGTAAGATCGGAGAACTCTTGTCGCGCCACGTGACATACGTCGGACGGCTAGCTCGGAGAGCTTATAAGTCTGTTACATCGATACTCCCTCCATCGCCAAAACCATCCCGCATATTTCTGAATACTATTATTCCCAATGTCGACGGCACCCATTAATTCGCTCCCTGCCATTATTTTACTCTTTTTATGGTTAATCATATTACTTTTTTGCAGCGCAGGCATGAGAGAGCTTAATGCAGTCGAAGATTGTAGGGGCCCTGCAATTCAACAGTTTGCAGGGACATAATAAGATAGCTAAATAAGGCGCCCATCGTATCAATTGGAGTCGGTAATAAGCATGGCCGTTTAGTTTAGTTGAGTTTGGAGCCCAATCGTTCTTGTTGGTATGAAGTTTCCGATAATATTATTTCTACATTTCACTGTTTCAGAAGCTGTCAAATCGCTGAACTGATTTATAAATGTCTATCATATATATTTGCCTCCTTGTACAGTATCATTTCCGATACACGATGAGTCTGGTTGCAGATTTTTTTAATAATAATATATATTTTGATATATTATATTATTATATATTAAATTAAAAAAATATTTCATTTTATTTAAAAAATTAATTAAAAATGAAAATAGTAAATTAATGTTGCATAGATAAAAAAAAATGTAAAATGGGAAAATGATAAAATAGGTATAGGTTTCCTCTTCTCTTAAAGTGAAACCCATGTGCGTTGCGTTCTTAGAGTTTGCACTATACCATGACCATAAGCCACATATTTGATTGATTTCAAATAAACTTTTGACATTTTTTTTTAATAGTTAGCGAGAATATTTTAAGAAGTTTAAGTACAATTCAAGAATTTGTTTTTATTTCTTAAAACATGACATTTTTTCAAGGATTTTCTACATCAAATTGTCCTGAGGTTATACTTATTGGGAGTAAATTTATTGTTTTACCATGATTCTTATGCATATACTATAGCAAATTGTATTGTGGTTACATTCTTTTTTTACCCTAAACATTTATTGGGAGTAAATTTATTGCTTTACCATGATTCCTATGCACATATTATAGCTTTGTCAGGAAATCAATCCTAACTTAAGTTGAGAACAAGGTTGTCAAGCATACATTACAATACATGCTTCTTGTTTCACAAGGAAGCATTGACATCCTACTAATGGTGTCATCCTTCTTTTCCACAAAACTTCTTATGTCGATGGAGTGTTCTTGGCATTAACTAGCCCTAATTCGATTAGTTTGTGGATTTTTTTTTTTTTAATTTTAATTGAGCCTTTTCAAGTAGACTTTTCTCTCACTTGTACTTGTTCATTTATGTCTAAATGATTCTTGTGTGTTGTTGGCTAGAATCATATTGACTAGATGCATGATTGATCTGTTTGTTCTCTAATATAAACATGATAGTTTGCAATAGTTGCATTGTTGTGCATCATGAATATGACTAGTTGTGACCTACTTGAAAGTGTTATGCAACCTTTTCAAAGGTCATCGAAGCTCTTCCTTGTCATCAAATGGCTCATGACTGAGTTTCAAGAAGAATCAAGAGCTTTGGCCAAGTGTTGGCTAGTAAGTGCATTGGGCACCAATGAACCCTTTTCAACGATTAAAATTAGTTAAGGATTTGCATATCATGTTGATGTTAATAAACACATCAAAATCCTATATAATAGAGATATAAGACAAGCAAAAGGAATTCAATGCTGACAAAACATCATCGTAAATGGGACCTAGACTTTCAATTTAAAATGCATTTATGTGTAGATTAAGGCCTTGGTCGAAATGATATTTTGATATCTAGAAAGGGTTTCTTGTGTTTTTCTGGAGGGCCTACAAATTAAATGCAATTGACCGATTAATTTTTTCCAATCAACAAGAAATTTCAAATTTCACTGGATGTGAAGGCTAAGAAGATGATTTTTTCAGGGCATGTCTGAATACTCATTTGAAATCCATGTGTGTCCTCTATGCTTTACAAAAAATGGTTTGGAAATCTCAGGTCATACGTGCAAGTTACGGTCTCATAATGTTAGGTAATACGATGGTATCTCCATGCTCACATTAATTATTTTTCATCATTTGAAAGGAATGTGTTCTAGCCTAGCTTGTTATAAATCCTTCATGGTTTAAAAGTTTGACAACCTTATACTCCCCTAAGATCCCTCTCAAGTTTGAATATTTGTGTATGTCTATTGTCAAGCTCATGTTTTGAAATGCCCTAATAAGACCTTTTAAAATGTCTCGATGACTTCTTTTTAAATTCCTTGAGGCCTTATTTTGAAAGCTCTCGATGACATGTTGGCATGTTGCAAAATCTAAATGCATGTTATAGAAAAAAAAGATTTCTAAATGCATGTTATTGTTTAATTTCTTGATATTTTTAAGAGCAACAAGGATGCACATAACGTGTATTGAAATTTGATAACTTATTTTACATGCTAGGAAAACGAATGTGGTGTGTAAGTAAAAAGTTGTAAGACATATTTCATTTAGTTTATATTTTAATTTGATTTAGATATTAATATTTGTTAAAACTAAATTTGATTCCCTCAGATGAGGTGTCAACAGTCTAAATCACTCATGCAAACCAAGGACTATCATATTTCCACCTGGGGGCGTGACAATCCACCAGAGCTCAAGGACGAGCCTCCCTATCGTGTTAAGAGATGGCATATTAACCGCCTTGATCAACTGGAGTGTGGGAGAATTTTTTGATTTCCAGGTGAAGGTACTCCAAGTATATTAGGGCTCCACTTGCATGGGCATTAACTCTACATGACTCGTCGAGTATAATGGGAAGGGAACTACAAATGATGGGCAATGGTTTCTCTTGTGTTTGGCTCTTCCCGTCGACACCCTTTGCTAATGCTCTGTGAACCCTCTGCTAATTCTCTGTGACATGTCTTTAGGCATCCATCCCACGATTGCAGAGGTGTGGAGGGAGTTTCTTTTAGCTTCATGTCACGATTTCTTCCAAGAGGTCGGTTGAGTCGGAGCAACAATTCTAGGAGGTGTATGGATAGTCTAGACCGCGAGATCTCATCTGCTGCATAGGGTAATTATTAGGTTTTGAGCTACTATTAGGTTTATTTTCAATTTAGTAGATAAAAATAGCATAGGTAGGATCACTAAGAGAAACACAATCACAAGATACACATCATTTATTTTGGGAAACCCTCATGGGGGAGAAAACCCATCAAAAAATTCCTTAATATAGATAGCCAATACAATGCCAATCCAATAAACCAAAACACTAGAGAATATCCAACACTGAGTAATGCGCCTCTCTCTTCCTTCTTCTCCTAACTGCAACTACCAAACTTGCGCACTTGATGAGTGAACGAGTGAGTGAACAAATGAGGCACTAGCCTCCTTTATTTATACTAAATGGAAGGTGCTGGAAAGGTGTCTCCTCACTGGGAAAGGCTGCCTTCTCTTCTTAGTGGTTAAAACCGGTTTAATTAGGCCCGGGGGGCGACTTCTTGATTATCATAATATAGTTAGGGTTTGACCAATCCACAAAAGGGGATTTGGTCAATTACAATGCCCGACATGATCAATCCACAAAAGGGGATTGATCTAATTAATAATTACTCAACAATAAATAGAATACTCTTTGCAGTTACAATATTTCAACACTCCCCCTTAACAAGAAGGGTATTCTACAACATCACTAGGAGAGAGAGAGAAGGAAGCAACATCAACAATATCTATAACACTGACTGGCATATCTATAAATCATTGGAAGTTTTTTTCATCATCAGTATCCTCATCCACAACAAGGAGTTGGAATGGCATCATCATCATCTGCATCAATATGGATTAGTATAACACTAATACATCATCATCATCAATAAAAACACAAGGTTGATCCAACATCAACAACAATAACATCACAACACAAAGGCTGTAGCATCATCAACATCAACACTAAGCTGGAAATCTTCAGCACAAAGTTGGCATCTCATCAACATCAACATGACGTTGGAAATCTTCAGCACAAGGCTGGCATCATATCAACATCAACACGAAGCTGGAAATCTTCTGCACAAGGCTGGCATCACATCAACATTAGCACGAAGCTGGAAATCTTTAGCACAAGGCTGGCATCACATCAACATCAACACGAGGCTAGAAATCTTCAACACAAGGTTGGCATCACATCAACATTAGCACGAGGCTGGAAATCTTTAGCACAAGGCTGGCATAAATACTACTCCCCCTTTCGAGAGAGGTCCTTTCGGACTATACCAAGATTGTCTCAAAAGTGCTCAAACTTTACATGAGACATAGGTTTGGTTAACACATCTACAACTTGCTCATCTGTTCCAGCATAATGGAGCTTTATAGCTCCTCTCTGCACCATATCACGAATGTAGTGATATCGGATTTCTATGTGTTTTGACTTGTCATGGAACAAAGGGTTCTCTGTCATTTTTATGCAACTTTGGTTATCACATAGAATCACGGTTGCTTCCATCTCTAGATCAAATAGACCTGTCAACAAATTCCGAAGCCATATGGATTCACAACTGGCGGAACATGCAACAATGTATTTTGCTTCTGTCGTGCTAAGAGAAATACTTGATTGCTTCCTACTCTACCATGAGATCATGGCTGACCCCAAACTGAAACAACATCTTGAGTTTTTCTTTCTGTCAGAGATACTTCTAGCCCAATATGAATTGGTATAACCACTCGGTCTGAAGTCATGGTCTCCATTATAACTAAGACCAAAATCCAACGTACCTTTAAGGTATCTCATCACAAGTTTTGCAACCACAAAGTGAACACGTCTGGGTTCTACCAAAAATTGACTCAAGGTGTTCACAACAAAACATATATCTAGTCTGGTATTCATTAGATACATTAATGATCCAATGATCTATTTGTACAGCGTGACATCAACCAATTCTAACGAAGTATCATCTAGGAGCTTCAACTTTCTTTCCATGGGTGTATTCATGGATTTACACTCAAACATATCAAATCTCTTCAGTTTTTCAACTACATACTTCCCTTGGTTAAGGAAGATCTTCTCTGGGCTCTGCCAAACCTCAAGACCTAAGAAATAGTGCATTATGCCTAGGTCTTTCATCTCAAATTCTGTAGTGAGCTTCTTCTTACAATTAGTGATGAGATTTTCTTCTCCAGTTAAGAATAAGTCATCTACATACAATAGCAATATAACAGGCTCATCATTCATAACCTTGAAGTAAAGGTTATAATCATATTTACTCTTGGTAAAGCCCAAGATCGTCAGGAAATTGTCAATTCTTCCATATCAAGCTCTAGGATCTTGCTTCAATCTGTATAGAGCCTTCTTCAACTTGTAGAAATGTGTCTTTCTATCTTCAACCTCAAACCCTTGAGGTTATTCTATGCACACTTCTTCTTCAATGACACCATTTAAGAAAGTTGTTTTCACATCCGTCTAGTGTAACTTTCACTTCATCTTAGTTGCAAGGGCTACGATGGTTCTGATAGAAGTGTATCTGGCTACAGGAGAAAACTTCTTTTCATAATCGGTGTCTTCCTTTTGGGAAAAGACGCGAGCTACAAACATTGCTTTATATTTCTCAATACTTCCATCAATAGCATGTTTTGTCTTGTATAGCCATTTGGAAGATACCACATCTTTTCTCTTCAATCTGGGATCTATTTCCCATACATCATTCTTTATAATGGATTGTTATTCTTCCTTCATGGCATCTGCCCATTATTTCTTCTGAATGGCTTCTTCAAAGCAAGTAGGCTCCTTCTCTAAGAGATCTCACATCAAAGCCATATAACTAGAGAATGAATTGGGTTTATTAACTTGTCTCGAGATACCTTTTGGGGCACCATACTTCTCTTCATATTGAATAAGTTCTCTCACCCAAGATGGAATTTCTCTTGTGAGATATCATCATCCGGGGAGGTTCTTGAGATTCTAACATATCATGATCTTCATGAATCTCATCATTAGGGGAAACTGTGACTTCTCTTACTGGTTCTGCAACTCTAGGAGCTACAGGCTTTTCTTCATATACTTCTTCAAGTTGGCATCTTCTTTATTTATTGAGTGTTGCATCTTCATCAAAGGTTACATCTTCGTTGATCTCAATGTGATGGTAACCTGGTATATAAATTCTGAAGGCCTTTGAGACCTCACAATATCCAAAAATATTCCCTTCTTTGCTGAAGGGTCCATCTCGGTTCTCTTCTCTTTCAAAATGTGTACAAACACTGAACAACCAAATACTTGAGATGGCTTACTTCTGGCTTCTTTCCAGAGAACATTTATTTGGGGGTTTTAAACCCAAGTGCACTATGGGATAATTTTTTTTGTACATACATTGTTGTCCGTGTTGCTTCTTCCCATGAGTGAATTGGAAGATCTTGATCATGGATCATAATCTTCATAGCTTCCATTATAGTTTTGTTCTTCCTTTTTTCTACACCATTTTGTTGAGGATTGTAGGGAGTGGTGAGATTCCTCTTAATACCGACATCTTTACAAAAGTTTACAAACTCTTTTGAGGTGTATTCTCCTCCATTATATTACCTGAGTGTCTTGATCTTTCTTTGAGATAGGTTCTCTATCAAGGCTTTGAATTCCTTGAATTTTCCAAACACTTCATTTTTTTATTTCAAGAAGTAAACCCAAGTCTTGTGAGAATAATCATCAATAAATGATACATAGTATACATACCCACTAAAAGGTGCTCTCTTCAGCTTAGATCTAAAACCATGTTAAGTTTTGAGCTATTATTGGGTTTCTTTTCAATTTACTAGATAACAATAGCATAGGTAGGATCACTGAGAGAAACAAAATCACAAGATACACAACATTTATTCTGGGAAACCCTCATGGGGGAAAAAACCCAACAAAACCTTCCTTAATATAGATAGCCAATACAATGCCAAGAAAATAAACCAAAACACTAGAGAATATCCAATACTGAGCAATGCACCTCTCTCTTCCTTCTTCTCTGAACCGTAGCTACCAAACTTGTGCACTTGATGAGTGAATGAGTGAGTGAAAAAATGAGGCGCTAGCCTCCTTTATTTATACTAGCTGAAAGGTGCTGGAAATGTGTCTCTTCACTGGGGCAGGTCGACTTCTCTTCTTAGTGGTTAAAACCACTTTAATTAGGCCTGGGGGCCGACTTCTTGATTAGCATAATTTAGTTAGGGTTTGACCAATCCATAAAAGGGGATTTCCTCAATTACAATGCCCGACATGATCAATCCACAAAAGGGCATTGATCTAATTAATAATTACTCAATAATAAATAGAATACTCTTTGCAGTTACAATATTTCAATAGTAACCTACCCATGAGGGTGACATAGAAGATATCTCAACATGGCATTCATCTAACATTCCAATCCAAGGGCTCTGGACCCAGCACATGGCATTCATCCAAGGGAAAGATCCAAGGGCTCTGAACTCACCACGTGCCAAGAATCTAGTAGGCAGATCGAAGGGCTCTGAACTTGCCACGTGCTAAGCATTGAGTGGACAGATCAAAGAGCTCTTGTCGCGCCACATGACATGCATCCGACATCCAGATTGGAGAGCTCTCATATTTCCATGTGTCGTGCATTCGACGACCAAATCAGAGAGCTCTCATCTCACCACGTGGCATGCATCAAATGGCTAGATCGGAGAGCTCTCATCTCACCACGTGGCATGCATCAGACGACCAAATCGAAGAGCTCTTAGCTCGCCACATGGCACACATCCGAAGGCCATATCAGAGAGCTCTCATCTTGCCACGTGGCATGCATCCGACTACCAGATCAGAGAGCTCTCATCTCGCCATGTGACATGCATTTGATTGATAGATTGGAGAACTCTCATTTCACCACATGGTGTGCATCCGACGGCTAGATTAGAGAGCTCTCTTCTTGCCACGTGGCATGTATCTGATGGCCAGATCAGAGATCTCTCATCTCGCCACGTGGCGTGCAGCCGACATCCAAATCGAAGAGCATATTGCCACATGGTGTGCATCCGATGGCCATATCTGAGAGCTCTCATCACCCCACGTGGCGTGCATCTGATGGCCAAATCAAAGAACTCATCTCGCCACATGGCCTGCATCTGGCGTCCATATCAAAGAGCTCATCTTGCCACGTGGCATACAACCGACAGCCAGATTCAACAGCTATGATCTCACCATGTGGCGTACATCCAATGGCCAGATTTCGGCGACTCTGATCTCCTTGTGCAGGCTGAACCATCTTATAACTTTGTTACAAAGATTCAGGGAAATGTATTGTTGGGTATATTGTTGCAATTTACTGTGTTGCGTAGATAGTTGTTTTGTTTTTGTATACAATTTGGTGTAACATCATGATGTCGAGAGCTTTTGTATGAGTAGTGGATTTCATGTGAATCTCTTTTCGAGGAAGAAGCTTCTTCTGGCATATTCTTGGGTCGGGAACTCCGAAACTCGATGTCCAAGGCAATGTGCATGGTAGTTTTGCAATCTACAACGGTTTCTCTGCCTGCATTTGCATGATTTTTTCTTATTCCATAAGAAGCCTCTTCCATTTCCAAGAAGAAACAATATCCACGGAGTTCAATATTCATCGTTTCAGTAATATTCACTACAGAATTTTCAATACATATGATTTAAAACACATATGAGAGATGTGCTCGCCAATACGGGCCTGAATCAAATCACTGCATAATACATATGGTTCAAATCTCCGCAGAGTACATATTGTAGAGTAAAATCATTGCATAATACTAGCCCGAAAATGGTTCACTGCGAGATTGAAAATGGTTCACTACGAAATCAAATATGTTTCACTACAGGCTTATATTGCTACACAACTTACTGTAGAATCAAATTGTTGCACAACTCACCACAATATCTAAGTATTTTGATCAGTTAGATTCAAATATGGTTCAACGCAATGATCGAAAATGGTTCACCAAAGAATCAAATATCACGACTTTTTTCAAAGATTTTAATGTATACTATATGTTTAAAAATTTAAATGTAATCTTAAAATTTATTATTTAAAAAAATTATTGTATTTAATAAAATTATTTTTAAAAGATATTAATCTATTCATAAGTGTTTTTCACATTATATAAGGAAGAGGTGTTATTCCTTCCTACTTAACATTGAGTTAACTTTTGACATTTAAGAAAAATATTAATAATAAAAACTATTTTAATGTCAACCATAAATAAAGTATATCAATGTCTACATTAAGTAAAATATTTTTACTTTAATTATATAGGTGCTTTCTACATCCCAGTGTAAGGAAGATGTGTAATTGATAGATAATTAATGATTAACATAGAATTAAGACATGACATTTCAAAAAATATTTCAATATTCACCTTTAAGGAAATATTTGAATATAAATTTTTGTTTCTATATATAATATTTGACTATCAACACACTTAACATAAAAATAAAAATAAACTCTCACATATAATAAAATTAAAATAAACCATCCCTAAAAGACATGATGAAGACTAACACTCATGATAAAGAATAATAGGGTGTTGACTAATTTATACTATATATTTACAAAAATTAATATAATTTTAAAAATATATTATTAAAAAAAATTAACAAAAACTTATGCTTTAAGTAAATAGATTTAACTTAATAAAATATTATTTATTTTTATTTAACACAGGTCAATGAAAATTACTAACATAGATTCATCTTAATCTCGAATCTATCAAGCATCCAGAGGGATCAAATCCTTCTAGGTGCAAACCTTTAACATTTCCTAAGTTTTGCACTCTAAAAATGCTTTTCTCCTCAAGAGATTTATTTAATCCCTCTGAGCCCTTGATAAATCCAGGTTTAATACATTAAT